>SKCR01031779.1:0-86563 GCA_019454045.1 Zanthoxylum bungeanum
CAAAAAAAAAAACACAACGAAAAAATAAAAATAAAAATAAGATACTAGTCAACTATTCCCTTCCCCAAACCTAATTAAGACATTATCCCCAATGTCTAAAAAGTAGAAGAAGAGTTTCGAAGACAGTACCTGGTTAGCTGGAATTCTACATCTAAAAGAAAATTAAAGGTTAAGATCCAGATTCATCCGACGTTTCTTACCATGATCATTATCGGACCAGTTTATCTTGGAAAAGATAATGTCAATTTTTGGTTCAAATGCTAAAAGTTAGTCAATTAAATCATTGGTAGTTCTGGCAGTGAAGGGTTGGTTTAGTGGCAAATGGTTTAGAATTTGATTGTCAAATCCCGATTTTGAGTAAAGCGGTGTATTTTTTAGGAGTCTGGGGCAACTAGGGGTTTTACCTACTCCGCTTAAGCCCGGATCGAGTGATTTGGCTAGATCCGGCCACGGTTCCGGTTCGGAATCGGAATCGAACCGGAACCGAATCGGTTGGAACCGGACGGTTCTGGTTCAAACCAGTTCCGATTCTGCTTCTGGAACCAGAACTGTGATTGACTGGTTCGGTTGGGGTTCCACCCCCGACCGAACCGATTGGAACCGCTGGAACCGTAAGGTTCTAGCGGTTCCAACTAGAACCGTAGGGTTTCGGTTGGAACCGTAGGGTTCCTGTTGGAATCGTATGGTTCCAACATGAACCATTTCCCCAATGGCTAGTAGCTGTTGGGGAAAAGGGCAGTTAGCCAACTTAATTATAATAAAAAAAGGCTTAACGACCATAAAAAAAAAATTGAAATATATAATTCCTAATATACCCCTAATAACGGTAATAAAACGGTGATATTTAGGGGCATTTTTGGTATCAAAAAAAATTCTAGAACTCTATAAATATGGGTTATTTTTTATTATTTCAACACACCAATTTATCAACTCTCTTAATTCCTACAATTCTCCTCTCTCAATTCCTACAATTCTCTTATTCTCAATTAGTTATTATCATAATATCATTCTCAATTTTCTTATTCTTCTTACTTATTTCTTAAACAAAAAATGGCAAGCTCATCTGAGAACATAATGTCAAATATGCCAACCCAAGAGAGCGGCCATAGTATCGGTGAAGTTAAGTCTCGTTCCTCGGATGTTTTCAAAATTCATTTTCATTTAGACCAAGACGATGAAAGTTCAAGAGCAGTTTGCAACCATTGTGGGGTTTCCTATAAATTTTCTGGTGGATACGGCAATATGATCAAGCACTTGGAAAAACATCATGCGGTTGAAGTTGGACTTGATACGAAGTAAACTCAAATGGCCAGGTACGCATCATCTAGTATATGTACGAGTGCTTTAGATTTATTTAAATATTCTGATGCAAAAAATAGAGAAGAATTTGCAAAATTAACTTGTATGACACATCTTTCTTTAAGCTTTGGTGAAAAACTTCATTTTACTAATTACATGCATAATGCTTTAAATCCTGCTGCATGTAGAATGACTTGAAACACAAAAAAACGTCATATTTTTAAATTATACAAAGATGGTAAAATTATTTTAAATGAAATATTTAAAGAGATTAAAGGTCGTATTTCTATATGTTCTGACATTTGGAGTGACCATTGGCGAATACACTCATACATGGGTGTGACTTGTCATTGGATTGATGCATCATTTACCATGCAAAAATGACTTATTGCATTTAGAGTTTTTGATGACCAACATACTGCACAAAATATTTATAGAATGATGAAGGTAATTTTTGATGAATATGGTTTAGTAGATAAAATTTTAACAATTGGATTTGATAATGCATCTGCAAATACTGCATCCATCAATGATTTAAAAGAAATATGTCAACCAAATTTAGGGGGTCGGTTTTTTCATATTCGTTGCACATGTCATGTCCTTAACTTATGTGTTCAAGATGGTCTGGAAAAATTATCACCTTTCATTGATCCTATTAAGACGTCACTTAATTGTATTTGGTCATATTCTCAAGTTAGGAGAGAATGGGCCAAGTTTTGTAAAATAAATGGTATTAAACCGATTAAATTTTCAAGAGATGTTCCAACACGTTGGAATTCAACTTATTTTCTTTTATGTCAAGCATTATAATACAAAGATTCATTATGTAGTTTTTTTTCTCAACATGTTCAAAATATCACACTTTTTCCTAGTCAATGGGATATTTGTGAAAAAAATTTAGATATTTTAAAAGTTTTTAATGATGCTACTTTAATTTTTAGCGGAGTTTATTATCCTACAGCATATTTATTTCTTCTTGAAAGTTTGAATATTGTTGGTACTCTCGATGAACATGTTGAAAGTAACGATCCTAATGATATTGTTTTGTTAGAAGCCATTACTATTATGAAGGTAAAATGGTTGAATTATTTTACAGAAATTATTTTACTTTATCTTATTGCTGCTATTTTTGATCCTAGATTTAAATTATAATGTTTGAATAGTGCTTTACAAGCTTACTATGGTTATTTAGGAATATTAGATGAAATTGATATTACAAGAATAATAGCGAGATTAAGAAATGATTTAATTGAGTTATTTAATGATTATATTGTAAGATATAACTTAGGAACATTAGGTGAATCTAGTAGTAGCGAACCAGTAATTCAAACAAGACTTAGCGCAGGGGATCGTTGGTTACTGCAACGAAATAAAAAAACTAGGAAGACGACAACTAATAACCCCGAATAAGATAATTATTTATCTATAAATTTCGAGTTTCCTACTGAAAGTTTAGTTAGTAAAAATTTTAAAATCCTTGAATGGTGGAACCGACATCAAAATATATATCATGTTTTATCAATTATTGCTAAAGAGATATTGGCAGCACCTATTTTCACCGTTGCGGTTGAGCAAGCATTCAGCATGGGAGGCAATATATTGGAAGCTAGACGATCATCACTACATCCAAGCACTCTAGAAGCAACAACTTGTGTGGATGATTGGACTCGAGCTGATTTGAGATAACAAGAAGATGCCCCTGATGATTTTGAAGACTTGTTCGATAATGCATCTACAACAACAAGTACAAGCGGAACCGGAGCTGAAGGATCAACTGATAATGATGATTGATAATTACAAAATTGTAAATTTCCAAAGGGGAAATATCTTAAAATTGTAATGGAACTACGTGAGCTTTGATTCCACTAACCCTTGGAGGATACGTAAGCAACTTAAATTTTTTAAAATTTAAGTTCAAGCTCTTTAATTTAATAATATTATTTATTTATTAAATTAATCTAATTTATTTTAAATTATTTTCGAATTTTTTATATAATTAAAAAAAAGGTTCGAACCGGAACCGACCGGTTCGGTTCACGGTTCGGTTCCACATAAGTGTGGAACCGGAACCGAACCGCCGGCCAGGTCTAGATTTGGCTGCGTGGTTTCTAACTTTTCTATTAAAAAAAATCATGATAAAAGGATGACAATTTTTTTTATCTCTTATACATTTAAAAATTATAATTTCTTTTTTACAAAATTGAAATTATTAAATTATAATCTCTGAGTGTATAAAAATGAATATTTTTTTTATCTTTTTTATCCTTATTTCTAGAGAGGAAAGAGGACTAATATACTACATCCCGATAAACTACCCTCTAGTGAAAACAGTATATATAAGGGAAATTAGCAACAAAAAAAAACAACTTTGTTATTTGTCAAAATGAGTCAGAATGCTTGCATTTTTTCAAAATGACCAACTTCTCCAAAGTCTATGCCAAAATTCCATTTTTTTTATTTCAAACTTCGAAATCCGAAGTTATTAACTCGGATCTCTGAAATTTTATTTATTTTGGTTTTCTTAATTTTTTATTTATGATTTGTAATTTTTATACAATATACTATATGATTTGTGATTTTTTTTTCTTATGGGACTTATATGTAAAAAAATCATATTTATAAAATAAAATTAAAACAGTTAATTATACATCAAAATGAAAATAATTTAAAACTACAAATCATCAAGATTAATATCATCCAGTAGACCATCGGGCTTAGGATTCCTGTTAGCTGTCATCCTTCTCAGAAGCTCTAACGTCTCATCCAATGACTCTCCATTCCCTTTGCCAATCCTTCATTCTCTTTTGTCGCTCCTCGGTCCTCATAAGACCCACTTCTATCGGATCATGCAGTCACATAACAAAGTGATTAATGGATCACTAGCAATAGGATGAGAAACGTGAGATGGGTCAGCGTTATCTGAGCCTACTGGAGGATAAGTGGGAGGAGGATCAACCTGTGACGACAGGTTCTGCGTAGCACGATGACCTATCAAGCAGATAAATAAAAGAATTAAATGAGTGAATCATTATCAATTTTGTTATGAAAATATACAAGTAATTTTACAATACCTGTCATGAAAACATCGCTTGTCTCTGTGCAATAGAGGATCCTCCAATGCAGGAATCTCTGGTTAATGATAGTGGGATGCTGAAAAGAGATCTCCTCCTCATCCAAATTCAGATCGAAATGCTGCAGGAGCCGGGTTATGACCATGCCATGGGGAATGCCAGTTTTACTATAGGCATGGACCTGAAATCAATGCCCTATAATAAGGGCTCTTATGTCCACCCTACATCCCTGGAAGAAAAAATAAATTTTTAAGATTTGTCTGTAATACAAAATATAAAATAAATTAATATGTATATTATTTTCTTACCTGCAGTATGTAGTCTAGCAATACGATGTCTAAAATATTGACCTCGTCTGCTTGATCGATACACGATACGATGATCAACTGAATGATATCCTTTATAGGCCGAATGCCTAGGTTGATGTGCATGCGCCTCAAAACGTGCAATCGATCATCATAAAACAAGGAGCGCTCCCTCTCCGTAAGCCTCAGTCCCACTACCCTACCCATGGCAGCTCTCTGATCAAGCCATGCTTTGTCCGCCAGCCATCATGGGGGCTAAACTACCTATCCTCTGTTGGAGTTCTCTAAGCTTCCCAAAATCGAATCAAGCAAGAAAATAACATGTGAATACAATCAAAAGAGGTGTGGAATACTCACAATGATCGGTTGAGTCGATGCGGTGATGAACAAAACTCATTTTCTGCCTCATCCAAGCTCGGCAGTGGGCTGTTTTGTTGTCCTTTGAATTCAGCCATGGATGTCCTTTGAAGCTCCAAGCTCCAAGCTTCCAAAATGGATTCCAAGCTCACGAAATCAATGCCCTATCACCTTGGTATGTCTCCTAGAGTGTGCTAGCACTTTGATTTTGCAACAAAATCACTCATCTTTCTCCAAGACTCACGATTTTTCTGCAAAACCAGAGAAGAACAGCCCTCTGGGCGTGAGGAAGAAGAGAGGAAAGAGAAGAGAGAGAGATGGAAAAGAGTATTAGCCATTTGTTTTTCCAAAAACAAATAAAACATATACCAAAAAACCTTTTTCCAAAAAGTCAAGCATTAAATGCTTTCAATCATCCCACATCAACTCACATCAATCAATCAATCAATTGTCATATCACTCAAAGTGACATGTGATTTGACGCTTGATGTGACTAATGATTTGACGCTTGATTTGACTTGCGTGCCGCACTCGAATTCAAAATGCGAATGCGCTCGCAAACAATCCCGGGCTCGGGTTCGCTAATTCCAAATTAACAAATTTTCCGTTGCGACGTAATTAAATGATTACGCCTAGCGAAATCACTATTCACGTCGCTAACAAATTAATTCTAAATTAATTCGTTCGCCCGAATTAAAATCTAATTTTAATTCCGCGTCGAAATCCAATTTCGTTTAATATATCGAATATATATTAATTAATCGATTAATTCTAAATTAATCGTTTTCTCTCTCTCTTAATGATATTTTATCCCAAATAAAATATCTCCGTAATTAATCCCAGATTAATTTTCTCTCTCATTAAATTAATCCCAGATTAATTAAAAGTGCGAGTCATACATCATCGGTGAATCTTCGGGAAGCGACGCATGAGATCCCCAGATATGTTGGCAGCAAATACGGTTGTCGGACTATCCGAACACGTAAGTACCTAGTACTACGTTTGTACCCATTTACAAGACAAGGTTGGCTTCTAGCAAAGCGCCATGCCTACCCAATTCTCCAGAAATGTGCTTACAGGAATAAGCGATCTATATCAGGCGTAGTATACATAGTATTGTGTATGTCGATCCAGTATCGGATGATCACGTGCTTGGCCTGGGGCTGGAATTGTGTCTGCCCCGTACGAAGCACATGTCGGATGTCTGGTGACTAGTCTCTATAATCGGATATACATGACATTGTCATAATATCCCGATAGCTGCAGCATTTAAGAGAACCAGTCTCGTATCCTACGTGACCATCATCTCCACTATAACTGGAGTGATACTTCCGTCTTGACATCACACCCAACACACTACGATTCTCGATATACCCAGAAGAGGCGTACACAGAAACCGGTTAAAGCCCTGGATGACCAAAACCAAAGTATATTGATTGTCGCAAGTATTAGCGGTGCATGTCTCAGGTTAAGACCAAATACACCTACCCTAATTTCGGACTTCCATAGACACATAGTCATACTACCAATGGAATTCCGGGGGGGTCTATCCAGAGCGAAGCTGTTTCTCGTACCATCGGTAAAACACAACCTCCTATTACACTTGCATGAGTATCATATACCCAAATATATGAGAACTATGATGTTGTGCCCTCACAACGCGCACAAGTGTAATACTAGTCTTTTACGCATTTATCGATGTCCAATCTCGACAATGCTCTGACTAGGGATATTTAATGATTTATCCTTCGTGGACTGATACTGTCTCATATCATTCTCAATCCAGGAACAAATCATAGGGACCTCCTATCATTTATACATCTAGGTGATCTAATCACAAATGATAAGAATGCAATCTCCTTTGTCACATAGTTAATTTGTACAACAACACCATGATCTGTACAAATAGTGACGTTATGGGTCATAATTGTCCAACATCGTCCACCACCGGACACCTGCATACCTCACATATCAAGTTAAACGTAATATTCAACCTTGTCCCGAACAACCAAGTAGAAAGCTGAAAAGGGTGGCTCTGAATCGATTTTGAGATGATGTTACTAATGAACGTCCGACTTAATCAAGCAAACATCTGGGCATCTAAAGTAAAAAGGTTGTCTCATCCCATCTCGCGCAGTAGATTGATATGTTCATATATAATAATATCTTCTATATCTACTGAATGTGCCCCAATAATAGGTTGTGTTCTCCAGACATTCTGGCATCGAGTGAACGGCTCCTTGTCTAGGAAGTAATAAGGAACAATCTCAATCATTAACTTTAGAGAATACTTAGGTGATAATTTCGGAGATCCTAAGTCAATTTCGGTAATCCTAAGTAAGTTCGGAGAAAACTTTGAATATCATAAATCGTAACTGATAATTCAGAGATTTTTTGTCGTATTATGTTCACCTCGGCAATTTATATATATTTTTAAAAACTTCGGAGATCCGAAGTTTAAATTTAGGAGAATAAAAAAAATATAAAAATTTCGGAGATCTGAAGTACTAACTTTGGAGATATCAAGTTTTAAATTAAAAAAAAAAAAATTGGATCTTTAATTTAGACTTCGCAGAAGTTGGATTTTCCAAAATCTATTAAAAAAAATTTGTCATTTTGGCAAAACGCAAACATTGTGGCTCATTTTCACAAATGACAAAAAAAATTTGGCTACTTTTGCTAATTTCTATTAATAGAAGTCTTTTATCCATTAATTCTTGTATTGGTTTTGTGTCAATTCCCGCATCACTACAAATTTGGTTTAGATAATTTTTAGAAATTTTCTGCACATTGTTATTTAATTTTATTTTTTTAAAAGAAGATTTAAGTCCTAAATCCCAAATTAAATATACATATTATCTCTTGCTTTCATTTTAACAATTAAACCAACTAGACTAATTTATCCTAATGAAATGGCATACATACACAAATGGCATAAGATTAGTGGCGAACGGTTGGATGTTGAGTGGACAGCGGGCGGACTCATTTAAGAAAAGGAATGAGCCAATCTTGTTTGGCTTGGTTTGGCCGCAAAATGAATGAAAATTATTGAATGAGTTGTTATTATTATTATTATTATTAGTATATGACCCGTATTTTATGCGGATTAAAAATATATTTTAAATATTAATCTTATAAATATTTCAGATTTTATCGGTTTTATAATGTAAGTGAGAAAATTGATTTATTTACACGTAATATTTATACATCATTCATTTGTCTCTCAATTCTCAAATAATATTTCTAATTCAATGTGTAGGAGCTAATAATCAGAGTCTTTATCCTGAGATATTATGAATAATAAAAAATTTATGACATAAAAAATTTATAAAAATAATTCAAAATAAAATAACAAATAATAATATACCAGAAATCCAAAAAATTGACCAGGTTTTGTGGGCGTCTACTATTTAGGTTTCATATTTTAATAGGAAATTATATTTTTATATTCTAATAAGTTTTTTATGTTAATAAATTATTATTTTAATTTTATAATTTAATTAAAAAAAATTGTAAAGATATTTAATTTTATAATTTAATAATAAAAAATTAATTGTAAATAATTTAATAGTGTTTTCTTATTTTAATATGATAGTCTAATATTTTTTTTATTATAATAGAATTTTTAAAAATCATAATATGTATTTTTATTTAATAGATTTATTAATTTAATTTTTATAATTTTAATATAAAACTTGTCATGTCTATATATATAGATAAATTATTATTATTAGTATGTTTATGATTATGATTATTATAATATTCTATAAATATATAGATGGAGAGAGAAGAAAGGCATGCTAGCCTTACTTACCTCTCATTCAAAGAACAAAACAGTTGTACCTACCACAGTCATGGATGATTCGTCATCATCAAAAGAGACAATCCCAGTTCCTGATGCTCCGTTGCATGCAATCGGCTTTGAGCTTCAAGAACTCACCCCTAACAGAATCATCGGCCGTCTCCGCGTTACCGAGAAGGCCTGTCAGGTGACTGAGTTTTTTTTTTTCCCGTTTCTTGTTTCCCTTTTAGATCAACGACAATTACTGGTGTTTTTGCTTCAGTTTATAAGGATTATTTAAGTTGAAACGGAATTTATTGTTGTTATTTATTTTCTGTTTATTAGGAGTTTTGATAATATAAGACTCATCTATGATTGACATGTTAATTCTAATTTAGGATTAGAAGATGACATATTATCTCTTAATTTTTTCAATTTCATTAGAAATGTAAGCTGCTATTGAGCGGTTCAATAAAATAAAGAGAATATTATCACAACTTCTTAATTAGGAGATTGTTGATCCCTAGAAATATTAACAATTAGGAGATTTGGGTTCCCTCGAATGAATTCAAATTTCTTAATTTTTCTTGTCCTAGTTATGGATATTTGTGTTTGTAAGATTAAACTTGAAATTTCTTCCATTAGACTTAAAATTAATACATGAAAATAATTGAACGCTTTTGTTTCAAGTTCAGTGCCCTTATTATTTCAATTTCAATGCTCTTCCGGTACCCATACCGGAGATATGGTAGATGTGACCCGATTACTAATTCAAACTTGATGATATATGATAATGATAGCCTTTTAAGGTGTTGCATGGCGGAGTATCAGCCTTGATTGCGGAGTCCTTAGCGAGTATGGGCGCTCACATGGCTTCTGGATTCCAAAGGGTGGCCGGGGTTCAACTTAGCATCAATCATTTGAAGCGTGCTGAGCTTGGTGACCTTATTCATGCTGTAGCCACACCCATTAGTCTTGGAAAGACCATTCAGGTTTGGGAAGTTAGATTGTGGAAAGTTAATCCTTCAAACTCGGAAATCAAATCTCTTGTATCATCATCTATGGTTACTCTTGTATGCAACCTGCCTGTGCCAGATCATGCTAAACAAGCAGGAGATGCTCTCAAGAAGGTTTCCAAATTGTGATTCACTCTTCAAAACTCTTTTGTTGTTGTGACAGCGATATCGGATAATTTTTCATGTATCTTATCTTACATGCCTTGTGCTTTTAGACTTATTTCTAATATTTTCAATATCATTCACACAAGAATCTTTGCCCTCCCAATGACAACTGCATTTTAGTGGCAGCACATTGTGCTTCTTATATCCAGCTAGCTAATGATCAGAATTGAAACCAATGCTACCAAATCCTAATACCCAAAAACTTTCACACACTTTCTGTTCCAGAGCCATTTGTGCCATCACTCACAGTCTCGAACATATGCTCTGCTAGCTCATCCATAATTGCATACTTGGTGCTTTTTTTTTTCCAACTGCCAACCACCTGACTCTGAGAGGAGGACCAAGAATAATGTGCTTGTTGTATTAACACTAATTAGCTGAAGAAATTGATGCCATGTCAGATTCATGGTAACTTCTTTAAGGTATGGGAAGTAAGACTATGGAAAATCGATCCTTCAAACTCAGATATCAAATCCATGATAGCATTATCTACAGTTACTATCATGCCAAACCAGCAGGAGAGATTCTCAAGATGTTTGTCAAATTGTGAATTTGTTCTAATCTTTTTCAAACTCAAGTTGAGATCTTTATATACCAACGTCTCTTTTGCTTGTATATATACAGACTTGTAATGCTTACAATGCCTATACTCACCATAATCTGCAAAAAGATGACAGCATAGATAAATAATGCTAATCATCTAAATGCCAGTGCTAATACATATTGCAACTTGAATCGCCTCAATCGAACATCAGATTAAAAAATTATAATCAAAATACTGTCCAATCGAGTTCTTGATAAAAGTCTGGATTTTGCACTTTATGTTCTTCTCAACTCTTATGAATGGGCCAATATTGGCATGTAAAAAAAAAAAGTCTAAAATGCTTGATTAATAGGTTCATTCTGGATCGCATTATTTCACTAGCCTTTTGCCAAATACAATCTCTGGCGGATTGTATATTACCAGTAATACATTGAAGGGAACCAGCCTTAGAAGGTAAACTCAGGCCACCATCAGTTTTGCCAAATTTCCCAAGACAACCACAAACCTCACAATTTTTGGTAAATCTATTCCTGGACCTCATGATTCTTTCACAAGCATTTCATCATAATTTGGATTAAGAGTCTCTTTGGAAGTGTTTAAAATCATGTTAAAAATATTTTCTCAACGTTATAGGTATTTAAAATCTCTTGATAATATTTTTAAAGACGTTAATTAAATAATAATCTCAAACAAACCCTAAGTCGGGTAAATTTTAGCTTATGACAGCACATTGTGCTCAAGTCTATCTAATGAACAGAACTAATACTAAACCTACCAAATCCTATGATCCAACATTCACACTTCCAGCACCATTTACGCGGCCCTAATAACTAAAACTCATCCAGAGTTGCATACTTATGCATTTCTTTCCAACTGTTGAGTATATTTGAATCGGTGAGATTAGAGGTGAACTTGAGGACAGTCCATACAGACGGCTGGTTAGGGCCTCAAAATTTTTATTCAAAATTAGGGCCCAAATCCAAAGAAATTTTGATTTTAATCATATAATATGACCCTTCCCTAAATATATATATATATATATATATGAGATCAAATTCAGGTCCGGACGTATGTGAATAAAGCAACGTTGCTTTATTCATTGGCTCATAAAGCAACGTTGTTTATGGAAAAAACACGCGTTCGGATCGTCCAGACGTTCAAACCTAAAAATTTTCATATATATATATAATCAGGCTCAAATCAGGTTCATGTAAATTTTATGTGGATTGTAAGACAGATAAATATAAAAAAAAATTGTCTTTTCATGTTGACTTTATATGTATTGTAAAATGTGGACCTGAGAATTTCCCTCTCTATACACCACTTGTATACCAAGTGAACTGAAACATTAATGCAAAGCTCAACATATCATATAACAGTTCAATCAACCAAGTGAACTGAAGTCAAACGTTAATGGGGACATTGAGTAGCCGAAATATTTTGCCTTGGACATTCAGAAAATAACCATAAAAAGTAGAATTTCCAGACACTAGAAACTGAATGATGTCTGAGATCGGTAAGTTGTTCAGTCTATAAGTAGAATTGTTTGTGAGAAGGATTTCTATATCCATATATTTCTCTTTACCGGTCTTTAAATACAAGCAGTATCATTATTTATAGAAGTATTCAAACTTGACTAGATAACTTTGAGTAGATGATAAGATAAAACTAATTAACTAATTAAAATTTCAAATATTCTTAACATTCCCCAATCTTGGTTCGAAAATTCGCTAATTTTTCACTTGAAAGGGGTTTGGTGAGAGCATCAGCTAACTGATCGGAAGAAGAAATATGTGAGACACGCAGATCACCATATTGGACTCACTCTCGCACAAACTGATCTATGGCAACGTGTTTCCTGCGAGAGTGGAAAACTGAATTAACACATAGGTATGTTGCGCCAATATTGTCATGTTGGAAATTCTCTAATATTTATAGGAAATATGTAGGAGAGACATGTCCATTAGAAGTATCTTGTGGAAAGGCACAAAGGTGAAGGGACATATCCTTAAAGTTTAAAGGATGCATCTCTAGGTATTTAAAAGCATTAGGAAATGGTATAACTCTTAGGAGGGTTACACCCTAAACCAAATGGTGTCTTCAAAGGCACCCTTCCATGCCTATATATAGGAGCATTGGTTTCATTCTAAATGATCCAAAAATATTCATATTTCATACATTTCCTAGAGAGTCAAGAGACAGTTTCCTCCATTTTTCATTGTTCAAGTTCTTGGGAAAGGAGTGCCCCTTAAATAAGAAGCAACCAAGTAATCCTAGGAGAACGTTAGCCACAAGATTTCCGTAGAGCACCGAGGCGGGGCAAATAAGTGTTGGGGTTTTGGGTGAAGGGCGCAGCGGAAGCGCTGTTCGGGCGAAATCGTAATTTTAAAATTTTTTAAATTACCGAATGAATTATTCAATATCATATATGAATAATTCATTTATATTTCACCTAAACATATTTATTCGATATCAAACAACGACATAAATAATTAAGAAATGTCGTGAAACGTTTACGAAAACGTTTTTTCGTAAAATGACGCAAAACGCGTTTTTGACCGAACCGACCACCCAACACTTATGGGAACTGCCCAGGTTAGCCCCAATAGTGTTAGGGCAGTTCATGGGCTGCCCGAACAGTGATAAATTCACTGTTTGGACAGCCGTCACCCGGTTGGCTCAAAAGTTACCCGGTAACGCCGTTTTTCGCCGTTTTCGCTTATTTCAACTCCGAAATAATTTCCGACAATTGTTCCACACCCAAAACCCATCCAATACATTTATATGACATCAAATTCATCAACATAAACCCAGATTTTCTAGAACTGATCCAGAAACCAAAAATGCCAATTTTTCATGCTTTAAATCTTATTTTTCAAGATTAATCCAATTAATCAAAGTCACCACACATGAACCACCCAAGAACAATTATAAGCATTACAAGAGTGGTCATAACAATAATAGCACCCAAAACACTTCACACATGTATCATCACTTCCATATCCATCCACCAAAACCAAAAGCCCCAATTTTCACAAACAAAGGAACCCTAAAACTATTCTAACAATTCAAGAAAACAAGAAACTAATTTACAAGCTTAGTGTTGTAAAAGATTACCTTTAATCTCTTGATTTCCTAAGCCTTTTCTTGAATTTTCCTTCATTTTCTTCATGATTTGAACAAACAAATCTTAGGGCTATTTCTTTTTGAAGCTCTCGGCCATGGTGGGTTTATCGAAGAAGAAAACAAAATTTTCTATATTAAATATGGTGTGACCGACTTTCAAGGGGCAATTTTTGCATTTATAAAATTTAATCCAATTAAATATAATTAAGCTTTTTGGTAGCAAATCAAATTTGCACACATTTAGCTTAATTAAATCATGTCATGTGTTTCAATAATAATTAAACATATTTCAAAAAATTTATGAAATATGGATATTATTTAACTATTCAAATATTTAACAATTAAATATCTAAATAATTAATTAATATAATAATTATTATATATGTATTTTATTTACAGTAAATAACAAATACATATATTTATGGCATGTGTCAAAATCTCATTTGACAATTAATTAATGTGTATCTAATCAAATTATGTATCAAATACAAATACACAATAATTATTAAAAGACCAAAATCCTCTAATGCATGTGTTATCGTTTAACCGATTAAACGATTCGAAATAACTCATTTAATCCGATGAAGTATTATGAATAATCTGTATTATTCATAACGCGTTGCTCAAGTGCTCAACGAGTACACTTCATATTGTGAGACTCTCTAAGTTTAGGTTTATCCGTCACGAAATCCAATTTTGTGTCTATAATTCACCCACTCATGAATTATGACGACCACGGATAATCTCGCTAAACTATGCAAGTCGAGGTCATTGCATACATATAATCCCTCTGTCACAGGCTATCCATATTATACCTGAGATATAGATAAGAACGTCAAATCCGTTCGGTATAATATAATCGACTTTCAATTTACGATCTCTAAATAACACTCGAAATTGATTTCCGAAGTTATACCACGGCCATGGATTTACTAGATCGCAAACATGTGCAGGATGACTATGCCCTTTACACAGGACTGACGGATTCTATCTTGATACGCACAGGATATCATGAGCATCAGTCCACACTCAATGAACAAGCGGAGGTCTGATCATGAATAGATCGGTGACATGACTGCCATCAAAGTGTGGAAGATAACTCATATATCCACAGTGGTATCTCAAGTCGAAGGACCACTATGCTCGCTCAACTCGAGAAGATTCCTATTGACGTTTGTGTACCATCTATTAGGAAATCTTCAGTAAGTCATTCAGTGTTTATCAAATAAACACCTACATGTCTATACGAGTCTCCCGAGACTCATGGTTCATTGGGATAAACCATCGGACCAAGTCACGATATACGACATGTACTGGTCTCAGTGGATTTTACTAACCGACCCGTGTTAGTAAATCTTGACCAAGAACTTTATTTAAGGATATACATCTTATAGTGCGCTTCCCAATGTCAATTACAAACTACGTTGTAACTGCGCACTACATTGTAAATCCTAGGGTCTTTGTCTAATATACACGTATCACTAAACCAGATTTAGTTTCAATCTAATCGTAATTAGATATCTAATCACAATTAGATCGAATATGTGTATAAAAGACAAGAGGTGCTACCATTAAATAAGTAATATTATGGAAAATGGAATTGCTCATATTCATGAATCGGACATAAATACGATCCGGATTGGCACTCTAAGCACCAACCATAACGATTTCCCCCACTTGCTCTAGTGCCAATCCACGATATCATATACACATCTCAATGTATATCACATACTCATGGCCCTCAAGAGCTCACTTAGCACTCAAGAGGTAGGCAACAACAAGTAAGCCCGCTTTAACAAATTGAGTTCGTCCAACAAACTCAATTGTTTTCCTTAGCCAGCATTATTCATATTTTGTAGAATCCAAATTCCACATCAATATAACTCAGACGTTATATCAGTATTGTGCTATAGCTACTGAGTTGTCTATGTATTTAGAGATCAAATCCAAATACTATGAGACAACTGCAAGCACTACACTAATATGAAAACTTCTAATTTATAGGGTCATTATAAAACTTCATAAGTCAATATTTCATAAGTTGCAATTGATTCCACTAGTTTAGTAGAATCAACAGTGACACTCTCACTACATCTTTTCTGACTTTATATGACATAGGCCATCTAATGTCATAATTAGGATCAAAACTAATCTGACCTTATGGTTGCAGACTAAATTCTTCATGAATAAGAAACTCATTCTTAATATCTCTAAGATAACAAAGAACATGCTTCAAGATCCATCATATGGTCTGCATCATATCAAAATAACTCATACCAATTACCATTAAATTGATATCTTTAATCGCACATAATATAGTATTCATTACGCCATCATCATATGATGCATAAGATTGACTAGACATTTTAATCAATCTCTCTTTCGACAAAGGAATCATCCTTTACGAAAGATGAATACTATATATATAAAAGATACGTTAACTGTTAAACAGTTATACTAACTGTCATACAGATAGTCTTACTGTGTCCTTTATTAGACCATATCTAATACGCGACTAATGGGAGTATCTCACAAGTCTCTTAGTTTTATATCATATATAAAACTTTATATCAAATATAACAGAGACTACTTCTACTGCTTTCACGGAGAAAAGAAGACTTAGGTAATACCTTTACCTTACAAACATTCCATTATTACATTAATAATGATAATGTCGTTAGGATATATAATACTAGAAAGAAATTTGTACGCTCCCACTGACCCCATTATCATAGATGCATTCTCTATATTTTGATCAAATCAGACAATCTGACTGTATCAAAATTAGAGAACACATATTTTCAGAAAACTTACATGAGTCTACAATAGGCTCTATAAGCTAGTATATCAAACTGTGATCTTAGAAAAATACAAACTCTAGGGCCATTATAGAATGAACTTTTCAAACAAAGAAACCACAACGGATCTCTCATTCGAAGAAATCACTCAAGAATGCCACTTTGCATTCTTTAGCTAAAACACAAAGTTTAATATCAACATTAACTAACAGATCCTTAATTATTCAATTAGTGCGACTTGAGACAAATTTTCTCAGAATCTACAATAGACTATTGAGCATAACCTTTCTCATTGTCATACTATAAAGGTCAAACCTTTAATAAGCTCACATTGCTTTTGTTGCGCAAACAATTTGCACATTTTATGAACTATTCATAATGAAAGCTTAATCAAGTTCAAAACCTGATCGTAGTAAGCTATGAACAATCTTAAATCTATGATTCAATGCTAACTTCCGAAATCGATATCAAATATCGCTCCCACTATAAGTTATAGGATAATTTTCTTCGATAAGAAAACAACAAAATCATTAAGTATCAAATACTTCGCAAATGATTCTGACATCCTATTAAACTTATACAGAAGATGTCTAAGGGTCTATTTATCTTATTAATTATGTAGTTCCACTTATAGTTTATCATTCTCACATTTGACTTCAATAAGTCAAGTCTTTCCTACAATTGTCAACATCTGATGTTAACATACCAAGTAATAAAACAATTTTATTACTCGAGATTGTAGAAAAAATATTCCATCAAATAGAATACAATATTCTATTAAATATAATAAATGATAAACCTTACTTGTATCTCCGAGGCACAAGTACTTTCAATTATATAACTATTATACAAAAGAAAGTTTCAAATCTCAAACTTTTCAAGATTGTAATTTCTACTATACATATCATATATGTAACTGTAGGAACGAATGGAACCTTAATTAAAGAGATGAATTAGTATTACTAGAGCATAACCCCAAGATTATTGAAAACTAATTCGGTGACACTCAATATCAATGAATCAAATCATATAAGATTCAATTACTCCCACTGACCAATTCCATCACGAAGGAATCGTAAAAGAATAATATTGAGTAATAATCTTATTCATTAAATAACTTTAGAACTAATTGCCTTAAATTCATTATGTTCGATCATATCAAACATCTTTGAACAATTCAAAGATTCACAATGAATTTCAAAGATATAGTTTTCAACACTTCAAATAGAATATCTTTGAACCATTCAAAATATTCTATTCTCGTTTCATCAGAAACATATTGAAATTTCTCAAACCATTCAAGACGTTCAATATATATTCTTTTAGAAAAACGCAACTAAGTCATGCCAATTCATTAACTAAGTTACGGAGTAAAGAAAACTATCTAAGGCAATTTCTAATTCATTAAACTACATACATCCAATGTATTAGTCTAATAAATCTTGTGGTCTAATGACGATCATTGGTTAAATGAGATTTAATCATATCCTGAATACGATATTCATTAAATGGATAAGGATATATAGTGTGATATCGTATCAGACCATCTTTTACCATACGAAATAAAACATCTTATGCTTATGTGATAAAATCTCATAAAGCAATGTTCTAAGTTATTTTGTTAACCGAATATTTTCTTAATGTTTATCTTTTCATTAATGACACTACTAGTCATATTAAAATATGTAACAACTGTTTATAATGAACAAGTAACTATCCAATAGTCACAAGTTCGGGTATCAAATATCAAAACAGTTATTAAATATTATTTTAAATAACTAGACAGAAGATCTAGTATCCAATACATATAGTTGTCGTATTGTGAGAATTAATATTCTCTAAACACAACTATACACATATCTTTTCTTAAGCTTTATAATTTGCGTTCAATTATTCATAGCAATTGTAAATAATTTATTAGCAAACCGTGTCAAACATGTGACTTCTAAAATCACTAGAGCCAAGAAACATCATTATAAGATAAACAAATACCTAATGGGGTGTTCTTAATGCCAGTCAAGAATCTCGAGATATGAACTAATTCACGTCAATTATTACCGCACAAGAAACTATTCTTACTAGACTATGATATCTATAAACATATATCCTTTTAGATTACCTAAAGCGACTTAATAACTAAGTCACTAACCATCTTGATTTTTCAAGAAAATCGAAACAACAGTTCCCGATGGTTTAGACTAATCTAACAATATCTAAGTCTACTAACATTCTAGAACCTATTCTAGAAGTATGCAACCACAAGTGAAGTCAGAAAACATATTCAAGTAATATGCATGCAGTGGATTAGAAGTATAATTCTATCAACAATATAGAATAAAGGAAAACAAAACCAGCAATTTCCATAAAAATACGCACTGCCTTAGTTATGGATTTTTAACTCAGCAGTGTCTCCTACTACTTTACGTAATACCGTAATCCCCAACGGAGAATGGAAATTCAATAATTAAATAGAATTCCATAGTGAGAGTAGGATCTCATGAATATATTTCGACTCACAGCTTTGGCACGATCTCGCCTATGTATATTCATTAGGTAGACAACTCATTGTCAATCACACTCACTGTGACTATGGATTTTGATCTTGACCGTTTATCATTATGACAGCTTTGACACATTCACAAGGAGGCGTATCAAGGCTTCACATGCCAATGACAAACTCAAGCTACCGATGTAGTCCTGACAGCTTTGGCACGTTCATGATTTCCACTTTCACTTGAATTTGTCTAGTATCAAATATATAACCGGCATCGATAAAATTCTATCAACTACACTCTCACTGCTTTGGCACGATCTCGGATGCAGCCATAAAAAGATACCCATAAATCGTATTGACAAGACGGACCAAAAAACATGCATCAAATACATGTCACTTTAGTGCCTTATTTAAGCGGGGATATTCCTCAAGGAAGGATTACTCCACATCAAATGCAGAATTTTAATATAAATCATTTTCTAAACAACTCAATTCTACCTTAGAAAACATAACTCAATTTAACCATTAAATTTCCGTTACATTTCCGTTAGCGTAGAATCGAAAAGTCAAGAAACATATAGATTACATGCATGTGCAAATATTAAATTGGATTATATATCATATATGAAGCATGATTAATGTAATGGATGAAGCATCAGACCTGCTCTGATACCATTTTTGTTGGGGTTTTGGGCGAAGGGCGCGGCGGAAGCGCTGTTCGGGCGAAATCGTAATTTTAAAACTTTTTAAATTACCGAATGAATTATTCAATATCCAATATGAATAATTCATTCATATTTCACCTAAACATATTTATTCGATATCAAATAAGGATATAAATAGTTAAGAAACGTCGCGAAACGTTTACAAAAATATTTTTCCGTAAAATGACGCAAAACACGTTTTTGACCGAACCGACCATCCAACACTTACGGGAACTACCCAGGTCAGCCCCAATAGTATTAAGGCAGTTCATGGGCTTCCCGAACAGTGACAAATTCACTGTTTGGATAGCCATCACTCGATTGGCTCAAAAGTCACCCGGTAATGTCGTTTTTCACCGTTTTCGCTTATTTCAACTCCAAACAATTTCCGAAAATTTTTCCAACACCCAAAACACATCCAATAAATTTATATGACATCAAATACATAAACATAAACCCAGATTTTCCAGAACTGATCCATAAAACAAAAATGCCAATTTTCCATGTTTTAAATCCAAATTTTCAAGATTAATCCAATTAATCAAAGTCACCACACATGAACCACCCAAGAATAATTATAGGCATTACAAGAGTGTTCATAACACTCTATAATGGCAACATATCATCAAATGAACAAATTGGATACATATTACAATAATAGCACCCAAAATACTTCACACATGCATCATCACTTCCATATCCATTACGAAAACCAAAAGCCCCAATTTTCACAAACAAATGAACCCTAGGACTATTATAACAATTCAAGAAAACAAGAAACTAATTTCCAAGCTTAGGGTTGTAAAAGATTACCTTTAATCTCTTGATTTCCTAAGTCTTTTCTTGAATTTTCCTTCATTTTCTTTATGATTTGAACAAACAAATCTTAGGGCTATTTCTTTTTGAAGCTCTCGGCCATGGTGGGTTTATTGAAGAAGAAAACAAAATTTTCTATATTAAATAAATCAAATTATGTTTCAAATACAAATACACAATAATTATTAAAAGACCAAAATCCCATAATGCATGTGTTATCGTTTAATCGATTAAACGATTCGAATTAACTCATTTAATTTGATGAAGTATTATGAATAATCTGTATTATTCATAACGCGTTGCCCAAGTGCTCAACGAGTATACTTCATATTGTGGGACTCTGTAAGTTTAGGTTTATCCTTCACGAAATCCAATTTCATGTCCATAATTAACCCATTCATGAATTATGACGACCACAGATAATCTCTCTAAACTATGCAAGTCGAGGTCATTCCATACGTATAATCCCTCCGTCATAGGCTATCCATATTATACCTGGGATATAGATAAGAACGTCAAATTCGTTTGGTATAATATAGTCGACTTTCAATTTATGATCTCTAAATAACACTCGAAACTGATTTCTGAAGTTATACCACGACCATGGATTTACTAGATCGCAAACACATGTAGGATGCCTATGCCCTGTACACAAGACTAACAGATTCTATCTTGATACGCACAAGATATCATGAGCATCAGTCCACACCCAACGAACAGGCGGAGGTCTTATCATGAATAGATCGGTGACGTGACTGTCATCAAAGTGTGGATGATAACTCATATATCCACAGTGGTATCTCAAGTCGAATGACCACTATGCTCGCTCAACTCGAGAAGATTCCTATTGACGTTGGTGTACCATCTATTAGGAAATCTTCAGTGAGTTGTTCAGTGTTTATCAAATAAACACCTACATGTCTATATCCCGAGATCATGGTTCATTGGGATAAACCATCGGACCAGGTCACGATATACGACATGTACTAGTCTCAGAGGATTTTACTAACCGACCCGTGTTAGTAAATCTTGACCATAAACTTTATTTAAGGATATACATCTTATAGTGCGTTTCCCAATGTCAATTACAAACTACGTTGTAACTGCGCACTATATTGTAAATCCTGGGGTCTTTGTCTAATATACACATATCACTAAACCAGATTTAGTTTTAATCTAATCGTAATTAGATATCTAATTGTAATTAGATCAAATATGTGTATAAAGACAAGAGGTTCTACCATTAAATAAGTAATATTATGGAAAATGGAATTGCTCATATTCATGAATCAGACATAAATACGATCCGGATTGGCACGCCGAGCACCAACCCTAACAATAAGTTCTTAAGGACAGAGAATTACTCGACTTCGTATTATTAGTTTTTTCATCCATAAATTAATTTCAGGTTTGTCTAAGACTTTCGATCTATGTAGTGCATGCATGATAATTGTTGTAGATTATTGTTCTTTTATGAATTATGCATGTTTAATAAAGTGATTTACAACAAATATTAAAATAACAATCTTAATAACTTGTTATTAATTTTGTGTTGTAAAATTAATTTGTTCATAATCCATGCATACATAAATTATAGAAAGACAATGATGTGAGAGATTTCAAGGGATGCATGTGCAGTTAACATATCCTATGAAATGAGACTACTTTAATTAAATAAAAGACAAAAGGATTAATGATGATCGGTGCACTATAGATCTTGTGGCTAATGTTCTCCCAGGATTCTTGGCAACTTCTTGATTTAGGGGCACTATTTGAATCAAGAACACGAACTTGGATAAAATGGTGGAACTCTCTCAATATGGAAGAACCTTAGACTTTCTAAGAGAATATATAGGGAAAAAATTGAGAGTCTAAAATTAGAATCATATGCCTTTATTTATAGACATGGATGATTGCCTTCTAAAGGTACCATTATGTCAAAGTGTACACACATTTAGGAGTCATGACCCTCCAAGAAAGCCTTTCAACCCTAATGGTCATGTCCTTTTTTTATGAGAACCTACCTGGAGCAAAGCCAGACAAACCCACACAAGATTGAAATCATTCCCAAGAAAGCCAAGACAGTTCAGATAAAAACTCTAAACCTCTGAAGAACAAGCAACAGAAACCTAGAGTGCTAATGGGGCACCACAAAGGGTTAGCAGTCCCTTGATAAGCCAAAACCAGTGAGAACAAATTGAGGATTTCTCAATGTTCATGAAAATTGATGTAATTTTTATTGAAGAAGAGTTGTTAAACATAACCAAAAAGTTAGCCTTTTATAAGGAGGCTTCAATCAAAACCCTAACCCAAAAGGATAAAAGACGAAACTACCCACACACCAACAGACGCGTATCCTATAACTAAGCTAAGCTATCCCCACGTGCAAACCCTTGAACGCTTAACCTAATTCCCAAACATAAAAACGAAAAACACTCAAACATAAATAAAAGGGCCGAAATAAAACAAATGCCAAGCCCTTCATAAAGTAATAACAAATCTCAAATAACTATAATAAAATGGGCCTAAGTATCTCGTTACTCCATAACCTGAATAAGATTCGCCATCTTGGGTTCGTCCAGCTTCAAGCCCATACTTAATATAGTAGAAGTGCAAGCATAGTCATATACAATCTTCTATATGAATCCATGCATATCTTCCTGGATCTTCTTAGCTCGAGACCTCGTGATTGGACCTTCTGGAACATGCACTGTGGTGGCCCGTCCATCATGGGCTGCATCCTGGGCCTCATCACTTTCCTTATAAAGAATCATGCCTAGATAAAAATAAGGTATATATTACTTTGAAACCTATTCACCGGTGACTCGTATCGCATCAATAAGAATGCTCATAGCCATAGCAGTTATATTTGGTCCTGAAATACATCAAATGGATGTAAAGACAACATTCTTAAATGGTGAACTAGATGAAGAGATTTACATGGAACAACCAGAAGGTTTCAATGTTCCTAAAAAATAACAGAAGGTGTGCAAACTTATAAAATCCTTATACGGATTAAAACAAGCACATAAACAATGGCATGAAAAAATTGACAAAAAGAGGTTGTCAAGTGGGTTCAAAATCATTGAGTGTGATAAGTGTGTATACACCAAATCAACTCAAAAAGGACATGTCATTGTGTGTCTCTACGTAGACGATTGCTAATAATTGGTAGTAATCATGAGATTATTCAGTCTACCAAAAAAATATTGACCAGTAAATTTCATATGAAAGATTTAGGAGTAGGTGATGTGATCTTAGGAATTAAGATTTCCAGAACATCAGAGTGGTATATATTATCTTAGACTCATTATTTTGAGAAGATACTTGAGAAATATAATAAAGGAGATATAAATTTGGCTAGAACTCATGTAGACATAACTCTCCACTTATCAAAGAATAATGGGTCAAGCGTATCACAATTAGAGTATTCGAGAATCATTGGAAGTCTAATATATCTCATAAATTACACACGACCTGATATCGTTCAAGTTGTAAATAGGCTTAGCAGTTATATGAGCAATCCAGGACATAACAACTAGAAAGCCATAGTAAGAGTTTTGAGGTATCTGAGAGAAACTTCAAAATATGGTCTGCATTATACGAGATATCTTATTGTTCTAGAAGGATACATCGATGCTAATTGGATATCTGATACAGTGGATTCCAAATTTACGAGTGGATTTATTTTCACACTTGATGGTGTAGTCGTGTCATGGAAATCCTCGAGGCAAACATGTATTGTCAGGTCTATTATGGAATCAGAATTCATAGCATTAGACAAAACAGCGGAAGAAGTTGAATGGCTTCGCAATTTCCTAGAGGATATTCCAAATTGGCCCAAACCAGTGCCAGTGATAAGCATACATTATGATAGTTAATCGGCTATTGGGAGATCCCAAAATACAATGTATAATGGTAAGTCTCGACACATATGTTGCAGACATAATATCATACGACAACTGCTCTCAAGTGGCATAATTTCGATAGATTATGTCAAATCAAAGGAAAACCTAGCGGATCCACTTACTAAAGGTTTACCTAGAGAGCAAGTTGAGAAGTCATCGGGGGGAATGGGCTTGAAGCCTATAAATTAAGAATTGTCAATGTGGAAACCCAACCTAGGTGATTGGAGATCCCAAGATCTAGGTTCAAAAGGGTAACTGAAACTTTGTGCAATTCAAAATAAGCACTGTAGAGTTTTATACTCTTTCCTATTCCTGTAATGATGCAGAGTGCTACCTGTCAAGGTTAGGATAACCTAAGGCTTTTAATGATCACTATATTAGGAGAAGATTTCTAATGGGGGTTAAGGCATATTACCTCTTTATAGTATATCATATATTTCAATTAAGAAGTGAAGCCGCTTCCATGGGAGTTTTAAAGGCTGAATTCCCTAAAGTACTTGATAAATCCATGACCAATGTTCATGGCCGAAATGAACAAAACCGTAAAACGGGAAATGGTCGAAGTAAAGCTGTGTGTTGGCAATTATCTTGGTTTACACCAATGGCGGAACAATTCAAGACTATGGGTCACTGGTTCCCCAAGTAAATCCGATTGTCATTCACTAGGAAAGGTTCAAAGTGAAAGCTACCTATTTCGATGCAGTTTTATTTCACGAAAACCCTATTAAGTGTCTGCATTAATATTAGAGAATTGTGGGGGATTATTGGAAATTCTCTAATATGTATAGGAAATATGTAGGAGAGACATGTCCATTAGAAGTACCTTGTGGGAAAGGCACAAAGGTGAAGGGACATATCTTCTAAGTTTAAAGGATGCATCTCTAGGTAGTTAAAAGCATTAGGAAATGGTATAACCCTTAGGAGGATTACACCCTAAACCAAATGGTGCCTTCAAAAGCACCATTCCATGCCAATATATAGGAGCATTGGTTTCATTCTAAAGGATCCAAAAATATTCATATTTCATACATTTCCTAGAGAGTCAAGAGATAGTTTCCTCCATTTTTCATTGTTCAAGTTCTTGGGAAATGAGTGCCCCTTAAACGAGAAGCAACCAAGTAATCCTGGTGTGGGCACTGCATTTTTGCATATAAGTCCCGATGATGAGCCTCGTACGGAGGCACTACTCTTTAGGTTGCGAAAGTCACGGGAAACCAATATCGGAAGGGGAAATTCAGAATAAGTATGTCATCGGATTCAATTCACATGTTCACTGCTTTTGTTCGTGCTACGTTCATGAGCACGTTCGAACGTCAAACAGATTGCGGGCATTTGTGTAGCGTTCGAATCGGTGTTTGAACGGTGTTGGTACTTCTGGTTTTGTTTCTAGCCTCACGCCCAAGCCCAATTAGCCCACCAAAACCCACCCAAACATTCACGGGAAACGAATGTCGGAAGGGGAAATTCAGAATAAGTATGTCATCGGATTCAATTCACATGTTCACTGCTTTCGTTCGTGCTGCATTCGTGAGCACGTTCGAATGTCAATCAGATTGCGGGCGTTCGTGTAGCGTTCGAATTGGCGTTCGAACGGTGTCGGTACTTCTGGTTTTGTTGCTAGCCTCACACCCAAGCCCAATTAGCCCACCAAAACCCACCCAAAAATAACAAAACACATATTTAACACATGGTGAAATTAAAACAAATCAAATAAAATCTAAATAATCCATTCCTAATTTGAACAAATCACCTCCCTAATTTAATTAGATGCTTTCCTTGTGAGATACTAATTAGAAATATTCCCCCATAATTGCATGATTCTCTTTCCTATTCACACAAGAGGAACCCTAGCCTTTGCCTATAAAAGAAACACAAATCCAACCCTTGCCCTCTCCGAACATACACGCCCAAAGAAAAAAAAGCAAGAAGCAAGCGAATAATTTTCTCTTCTACTATACTCCACCATCACGGAAACACTCACGAAATAACCCATCCATTTCCGCATCATGCAGCCCTCCATTCACCGAAAACACATACCCAAACCATAGCTTAAACCACCGAAAATCACAGCCCATAACAGTCCCTGCAATGACCGTAAAATAGCAGCCCCAATACCCCCTTAAATAACGCTAAAACAGCCCCTTAATACAGTGAAAACAGTGACCAGAAAATACAGCAAAAATAGCAGCAAAACGGAGTAAAAATAGCCGTAAAATGGAGGAAACGACAGCTCAAAACAGTGAAGCAGCGAAACGAGAGCATTGGACCAGTGAACCGGAGGAGTTGCAGAGCATCAACCCTTTCGACGGCCGTGTAACGCACTTCCGAGAGACGACTTAAGAGGTTAGACCTGAAGGCACCCTTCTTATTTATTCTCATCTTTGTTGTTGTTTATTAGAATTCCTTCACATGAGAGTCGTTTGTTGATATATGTTGTGGTCATTGAATGAATGGAATATGTGTTCTTTCTTGTGGTATATCGGATGGAAACCCAGACATAAATTCCGTAGCCGAATCCGAATGGACGGTATTGTGGTTTGCACTCGGGATACAATACTACGTACCACTTGAGAGATTCACACATTTCGTTTCATCCAACCTTGTATTCGAGCATGATTGGGTTGCTAGTATGTTATTTATTTTTTAAGCATGATTTAGTCGTTAGTATGTTATTACTTTCTGCATGTTACTTATTTATGCATGATGATATAGTGCTCATGGGCAAATCAAGTTGGATTAAAGGTCCTCTATTTTGAGGGATAAGAAATCCAAGGGCTACCTTTGCCACAACATTTTGCCGCGCCGGACGGAGTATGTTTGATTGAATGTGAGATATGTTTAATCGAGCATACGAGGTCCTATATTATTGTTTTCTTTATTTTATATGCATTGTAATATAATGCGTATGGGCTAACTAGGGTGGATTAAATGTCCTCTATTCGAGGGAAATGCCTGAAGGCTACCTTTACCACGATGTTTTTCCACGCCTTTTATTATGTCATTTACCCTTTGCATATCATTGCTTTATTTACGCATGCATTGCATTCGTGCGCATGGGCTAACTAGGGTGGATTAAAGGTCCTCTATTCGAGGGAAATGCCTAAAGGCTACCTTTACCATGATGTTTTGCCACGCCGGACAAGGTTCACTCGATCGAATGTGAAATGTGTTCCATCGGGCACACGAGGTCCTACATTGTGTATTTGTTTATCCATATGTGTGTTTGTGTCATTTCAGATGCCATTTTGGTAATCTCGTTCGAACGCGTTTCCAAACACTGCACAAACGTATGCAGCCTGCCTCATTCTGTTCGAATGCGTTTACGAACGCTACACGAACGTATGTATTCTGTCTTATTTCCGTTTGAACACGTCTCAGAACGCTACCCGAATGCTTGCATCATATTTACCGTTCGAACGCATTTACGAACGCTACTCGAATGCGCATGCATTTTATTGTATCATGCATTAGGTCTCATTCCGTTCGAACGCGTTATCAAACGCTATACGAACGCGGACATTCTGTTTATCGTTCGAACACGTTATCAAATGCTACTCGAATGCTTGCATTCTGTTTACCGTTCGAATGCGTTTACGAACGCTACACGAACGTGCACACACTGGACAGGTTCCTTCATCATGTTTCATGCATGTTTGTTCCTTTAGTCATTCCATTCCCCATCATATGCTTAGTTAGATCTCTTCAATATTTATGCCCTTACCGTTATTGTTTATTTATATTTTCTGCATTTATTCGATATGCTCATGAGATTGTGTGCTCACTTTTATTATCAATGCCTTTATAGTTGTTATTAGTTACATTATTGCACTTTATTGCTTAATACGCTCATGAATTATGTATTTTGCCTTCATTTCTTTCATTTACGATTATGGGTGTGCAAACTTGCATGTTACTTAAATTATCTGGAAACATATGTAGCATGAGATTTGGTTGTACTATTGCATAAATCCTTTCATTACAAGTGGCATAAGTAAGGGACCATTCCGAACCCAACGGTTTGAGGTCTTCCCTTGCGAGGGGTGAGTGCGGCCTTAAATCATTTTCCCGGTTCACATCGGGTGGCAACTCCATTTTTATTTCTCCGGTTTAGTTCCCCCGCAGGCTATTCCGTACTCCCAACCGGGCCGCGAGCCCGGGACAGCGTCGCCGATTTCTGTGTCCTACAGTCTAGCGACTCCACTGGGGATAGAGAATTGGCTCCGAAATAATGTCTTGTAGTGATTGTGATTTATTCTTTAGGTAACTATGTCTATCGTGGGTTGGAGGGGTTTAATCAAATGCATTATTAGAGCTAAGTAATAGTTTGGTGTCTTTCTTCATTCACTACCTTTCTATAAGGAATAGCTGAAGGCACCTAAATAATCATTACTCATAGCTTACTATGATGGACTAATTTGGAAGACTCATTGTTTATTCCTATCACCAAGCGATAAGAGCCTAAGAGGCTTGGGTATTTAAGAGAGTTCGCTCCACCCTCCATCTGGGAAATGTACAATGGGAAATCCATTTGACAGTCAGTCACGTATCATAATTCGTTGGCATGTACCGTAAGGTATAAAAAAGGTGTGCTCACTTGGTCGCTTGAACCCTTGAGTGGGGAGACCTAGTAGTGGGCAATCCTTCGCCGACGAAAGCCTTTGTCTACACTCCCGCAAACCCACACGTAGACCATAGTTGTATGACCAATAGAAACTATTTCTTTATGCTTATGCTTAGGACCATCATCATTTGGATTCAGTTAGACTTCTTGTCAGAAATACAAACTTGTTGGGCCATTTAAACTGAGATAAGTTCGTATCTTATGACAATTGGGCTAAAAGTTCCTAAAATGCCGATGGGCTATCCTGTGTTTGGGCCCCTTATCATTTGAAGTTGTTTAACCATGTTATCGCAAAGGTGTAAACCTGTTGGGCCTTTTCAACTGGGACAAGTTTGCACCTTGCAATAATATGATCGAAGCTTTAAAATGACAAGAGGCCGACTTATATATTCCATGCATTGCACGCATACATGCTGACTGAGAATTTTAAAAGACACCATAGATTCTCGTTGGGTTAGGAAATAGAGAAGACTCATCAAAAGACTGATAGCAAACATGAGCGAATCAGAGAACGAGGTATCCCGTATGGATCAGTTGGAAACCAATCTCACCAAGGTTACTGAACAGTTGCAAGCCTTGACTACTGCTATGGCCAATATGGCTGTGCCCCGTGCTGGGGGAAACTCTGAGAACGAGAGGTGTGAAGACCCTCCGACTAGATTGAGTGATGATATCCCGGGTTTTGATGATGATATGGTTGAATATGCTGCGGGGAAAATGGCAGGGTCTCAAACTGAACTGCATAACTCTGAGATCAGGTAGATTCGGTTACCCGTAAGATGAGGGGCAAGCACGAAGACCTGTTGGATTATGAGGTAATGACGTTTGAGGAACAGTTGCCAGCTCAGTTTAAAATGCCGGATATAGCCAAGTTTAATGGGAACGGGGACCCAAGGGTCCATCTCCGGCAGTATGTCTCTGTTATGAGTTCAGTGGGCCTGTCAAAACGTCAGGTTCAGAAAATGTTTGGGATGTCGCTCGAGGGGGCACTCGTGGTATGGTATCACAACCTGGAGAGGAAGATCAAGGAGGATTGGAGGGAATTGGCGGAGGCCTTCTTGAAACAGTATGTCACAGATTTGGAGATCGACTTGTCGCTTCGTGACTTGGAGAATACCAAGCAGAAGCCGGAGGAGAGCTTCAAGGAGTATGTAGACCGCTGGAGAAGCCAGCTTCTAAAGATGTAGACTCGGCCCTTAGAGAAAGACCAAATCAAAATGATCGTCAAGGGCACCAAGCCCTCCATTTATGGCAAGTTGAGAAGGATGACCTCCATGATTGCAGATTTTCGACTGCTGAGGGAGACTGCCATGGACATCGAAGAAGAAGAAGTGGAGAATAGAAAGTTCTATGGCCAGAATAGAAGGACTTTTGGGGGACATTCTGAGACCAAGCCCATTACTGCCGAGGTTGCTGCCATCAGGAACCGGCATTTCTTTAACCTGGGGAAGCCTTTATCTAAGGTACTTGAGAAGCTGAAGGCGCAAGGACTCCTAAATCCCTTAGAGCCTAAACCATTTCCAGATCTTATACCACCCAACCTTGACCTAAGCTTGTATTGCTATTTCCATCAGAGGAGAGGCCACGAAACTGGCAATTGCACCCGCCTTAGGCATGAAATCCAAAACCTCATTGATGCCCATAAAATACCCGATCCTGAGAAAGAACAACCCAACACACACCAGAATCCTCTACCGAACTACCACTCAGTTCCACCACCCACCTACATGATCAACTCCGGCCTACCCGAAAGCTTTGTCCTCCAAACCCTCGACCACCCAGTTTCTTTCATGGGGATAGGGAACGACAACAGTGGAGAACCATAGGCCGAGAAAGAAGGCAATGCTGCGAATGATGAAGTTGTTCCACCTAGTTTCTTTGATCTTGCATTTTTAAAGACATTGAGTTTATCTACTTGTTCGAACCTTTTCTTAATGATAATAAAGACGTTCAATTCGCTTACTTGCCTGAGTCTCTTCCTTTCAACCTGCAACATGAGTATATTTGACAAAAACATGATACTCAGCGATGTTTAGAACATGGGGAATCCTCGGAAGAAGCAAGTAGAAAAGACAGGATAGCCATTCAGAAATTGGGAAACAGGGCGGTGAAGTTGTCAGACTTAGAAGGGAATGAGCTCACCGAGCCAACCAACGTGGATAGAATGAAGCGGTACTTTTCCTGAGGAAGAGAAGACCGAATAGTCACTGAGGGAACTAGCAGAAGACCTAACCCAACGGAATAGGAAACTCGTTCATGCATGCATGTATACATCTAACGCACTTGCATTCTTTTGTTTTGTTGTGTTTTGTTTTGTTTGTATTCACTGGTTTCAACGAAGAAAAAGAGAAAGCGTCAAATGCAAGCCAACCAGAAGCATCAACAGTACAGTGTCAGCAGTTTTCAGAAATGAATCACAGGGGGCAAGGCCCACACCAGTATTAGTTTTGGGGCGAGGCCCACACCAGTATCAGTTTGGGGCAAGGCCCACATCAGTATCAGTTTAGGACGAGGCCCACATCAGTATCAGTTTGGGGCGAGGCCCACACCAGTATTAGTTTGGGGAAAGACCCACATTAGTATCAGTTTTGGGGCGAGGTCCACATCGGTATCAGTTTGGGGCGAGGCCCACACCAGTTTCAGTTTGGGGCAAGGCCCACATCAGTATCAGTTTAGGGCGAGGCCCACATCAGTATCAGTTTGGGGCGAGGCCCACACCAGTATTAGTTTGGGGCAAGGCTGACCGGCGTAACACACACGTATAACGCAAGCGCACGTATCGTTCAAGTAGTATAAAAAGTATCGATCCCACGAGGACTTAATATCTCTTTTATTAATTTTATGAGGTCAAATGATTACTAGTATCTAACAGGTTGTTTGATTGATTTGAAAAGGTGACGATTCTAAATTTAAAAATAAGTAAATAAAGTTGTCGAAAATAGGTTTTAAGAAAATTCAATATTAAAAACTATATATGGTTGTGATTTCTTCCAATATCATTTTAAAGATGAAGTGGTTATCTTAAAGTTGGGTAATATATTGATTTATTAACCTGGAACACTAAATTATGTGTGAGCCTCTGTCGATGGTCAGACACAAATACCCAGTTTAACTCAATTGAACCATATGTCTATGTCAACCAAATTATCTGGATTCATTAAGTTTAAGTTCCAATTATGGCTACCCCCGCCCGACAGGTATATTCCTATCCTGTAAGGAAATCTATTAAAGGGTTATCTATCCTCAAAGAAGATCGTGGGCTATTGAGTCTAAGGCTGAAACCTAAAATCCCTATGTCTAGTTCATTTTAGATTTACCAGATCAATTTTATTAATGGCCAATTAATGAAAAAGCATTAAGATTAAGACTCAATAATAAATCTTTATATTACCCAAACTATAATCTAACCCTTATAAAACAGTGATATTGGATTTCATCACAACCCCAGATAACTAATTTAGTTACACACATAACTAGGGCTAGTAAAAACTTGAAAATAAAAGACATAAAGTAAAAATGCGGTAAAGTAAATACTGAAAAGTAAATTACAATAAAATAAAATGCTAAGGTAAAAGGAATTACTTTTACTACTACTAATTTAGATATCTCTCATAATATAATATATAAACTTGTGATAACATTACCACCAGCCATATAGGCGGTAACTTGATTAAGTCATATTAAGTCCAACTGGCCATTAAGGCGGTAAAATATTTGTCCATGAACCTGCCATATAGGCGGTAAGAAAGTTTAATTACCAACCGACCAATCTGGCGGTATCCTTGATTAGTCAGGTTAAAACCAGATTAAAATGAATTACCAACCGACCAATATAGCGGTATCCTTTTTAAGTCAATATTTTAAATAGTGAATATATTATATTTAAGGGAGATTAATCTAAATAGCAATAGTAAAAGAATTACCTTTCACCCTAGCTGGGGAAGTTACCTCCTCATTACTGAAAAGTAAAAACTGAAAAATTAAAGAAAGAAAAGTACTGTGCGTAAAAGTAAATTGCGGAAAGTAAAAACTGAAAAGTAAAGAAAAGAAAGTGCGAAACTGAAAATTAATTACTGAAAACTAAAAATAAACAAACTAGATACAATCTTCTTATTTATTCATTAAGAATTTCAAAGAAGAAATTATGAATTTTACAAATGAAATGGCTTGGTATTTATAGGCAAAATTTTGCCACCATCAAATCATCCATCAAATTCTCCACCAAATCCATTATTAATTTCTCCACTAATTACTCCACCAAATCCATAATTTCTCCACTAATTGCTTATCTTGTTTGGTGGTGATTTGATAATTTTTATTAATTATTTATTAATTATATTTTGCTTTGAAAATGATTGATAATGACTTTTAATAATTACACTCCACACACTTCTGGATGGTTCATCAATTTCGGTCTTGAAATCATCCGAATTTGAAAATATTTTCTCTTTAAAAGTTGTAGATCTTTGAATCTACTTTAATCTGGAACTTGAATCAGCTCAATCCGATATCTGAGTAAAACGTTATGCCCAAAATACGACAGATGCGCAAAATTGGAATTTCCAAAACTGCACTTCGTCAAAAACGCCATTTCAAATTTCCAATCTCCAAAATTATTATATCAAGTCCAATAATTGCCCTTATTTGATCCACATTTCGTCCTAAATGATTTCATTGAGTCCCGATATTATTTTATCTGCAAAATAAAATAAAACATATCAAAACGTTCATCAAACCCGAGAAACTAAACAAAATATTAAGTAAAAGGGGCGGTAAATATTGATATATTTTCCGCTCATCACACCCCCAAACCTAACATTTTGCCAGTCCTCGAGCAAAACAACAAAATAAAATTAAAATTAAACTAAGCCACTTTCGTAGGGATCACGGTTGCATTTAGCGTATGCAACAAGCCTTTAAACCCCTAGGTGTCCCTAGTGGACGAGTTGTAGTCTCGTAAGGGTTTACAGCAATGATACACAAACATTTTATAAAAGTAAAAAGGTAGTGAAACTAATGCACACAAAAGCAAAAAGACAAGCGAAAAGAGAATAAAGAAGTTAGTGACTAATCAGGTGAAACTTCTACTCCAAGTTACTAGTTGTTTTGTTTTATTTTAAATTACTGAATAAGTAAATTCTTCGATTATTTTTACCATTCTTCATATACATGGCCAACAAAATATTAATCAATTTATTTTTGCCCACAACAGTCATAAGTGTAGTTGATAAGAGAGTAATATTTTTGTCCTAAAGTTCTATCAGATTTCACACCTTTTTGGAGCAATGGAATAATTTTTCTGATTTTTCTGATTTTTTCTTTGATTTTTCTCTATTTTTTATTTATATACAATATCTTCCATCTATGTAACGAGCGTTGGGACGGTGGCTCCCAAACTAGTTGGTTTTAGGGCACCAGGTGTTAAGACACCCCTACGGACTTAATTACTCAGACTTCAAATATATATATATATTTTTGCAGCATCTTTGATCCATGTAGCGAGCTTTGGGCCAATGACTCTCAAACCAGTTGGTTTTAGGGCACTAGATGTTAAAACACCCTTACAGACTTAATAACTCGGATCTTAGATACTTTATTTTTGTAAATCAGATTTTTTTTTTTTTTTTACTCCATTGCTTTTTTGGAGATGCTTTCTCCAATTAAACTAGAGCACTGAATATTACAAACTTTTCAATTTTAGCTCACGACCGTATGTTACTATGCATATTGATAATATCTGTCAACTGAGCATATAAGATTCATTTTAGTCAGTTTTATGGAGAATTCACAAATTAATAATTTAAAATGAAATAAACAAAAATTAACTTGTTTCAAAATAGGTTTGAGATACGTATCAGGAGTGGAAACTCCTTACTCAGCTATCTTTTACCAATTTCACACTTTTTAGTCAAAAATAAAAACACAAAAACGCAAAATATTTTTGTAATTTTTGAAAAATTTCTAATTTTTTTGTATTTTTCGAAAAATTTTGAACTAAAAATAAAAATAACACACAAACTAAAAACAAGATACTGATCAACTAATTCCCTCCCCCAAACCTAAATGAGACATTGTCCCCAATGTCTTAAACAGTAAAAGGAGAGTTAAGAAGGTCGTACCTGGTTAGCTGAAATCTACAGGAAATTAAAGGTTAAGATCCAGATTAATCCGACGCCTCTTACCACGATCGTCCTCGGACCAATTTATTTTTGAAAGGATAGGGTCAACTTGTGGTTCATAGGCTATGAGTTGGTCTATTAGATCCGGAGCAGTTCTGGCAGTGAAGAGGAGTTCTTTCATAGGTTTTGACACGAACCCATTTCTTCGGGCATCATCAAGAAACACACAAAGAAAATCATAAATCCATCAACATTAAACAGTCCAAGCGGTTTCTGGTGTATGTTCAGGTTCGCCCAAGATAGAACTATAAAAATTTCCTCCAATGTACCCAAGCCACCTGGCAAAGCGATAAAAGCATCAGTACGATTAATCATTTCTACCAGTCGTTCAGACATACCTGGCACGATCAGTTCCTCTCCGTTTGATGATCCAATAAGATTGCCTCTGCCAAGGGTTTTGGGATGATTCCCAAACATGACTGCCTCCTTCCTGTACAGCCTTTGAAACGATCCCCATAAGTCCAAGATTTCCTCCGCCATATATTAAGTGGCATATTCCTTGCAGCTAAGACTCGACCCAATTCATGTGCTGCTTCTATGTATTGTGGCTTAGTACCAACACTACTACCGCAAAACACGCAGATGTTTTCAACTCGTCTTCTTGAAGTGGCTTCCATATATTTTTTTTTTTGTATTTCTTTTTCAACTCTGGATGTCTTCAAAAGTGTAATGACGGGCTGAATTTATAGTACCTGAAAAGGGTGAGTAAAAATAGCACAAGTATCTTACAGAGGACGATTAGTAGCGAAATAATATCGTGATAGTCAAAAAGGTCTGAATCCTGTCGGAGAAAATTAAAGGAAAACAACAAAACAAATCACAATTATTAAGAAAAGACAAAAGATATAAAATATTTACAAGAAAAGTACGGTTTGATTGACGTCTATGCGTCAGGGACAAGCTTCCCATCCAATTTTCTTATAAATGGCAAACAGGGTCTTTTTGAGTCAGATTCCCGAGACTTAACAGTTGTCTTTCTTTTAGAAATTGTGTATGTAATTTGCGAATGGTTATATGAACATATCCACTGGGATGCGTCTCAAGAGTCGAAGATAGATCATCTAAAGACTCCTTACTCAAGCCATCCCTAATGAATTTAATTTTGTCTTCGCGATTATCAGACACCATTCCTAAAGAACGACAACGAGTGTTGCAATTAAATCGTGCATATCTGTAACAAACACCCATTTGCTTAGCTCTACGTTTCTTTGAATAGGTGATTCTTCCAAATCCAGGCAAATAAGAAGTATAAAAATCAGAATATTCACCTGCTAATCGAACTCGTGCTTCGATTACCCAACGAATGTCATTAGGAATACCATGGATCGTCAGTAGTCTCATCTTTCCAAGCCAGCGAGCTTATAAACTTTCATCAGAGAATTTTAGGGAGAGAAGGAAATTGCTTGTGAAGATTTGTGAGAGCTTCTTCCATCTTGTAATGACTAATCTGCAAAACTAAACACACACAAAATTAAATCACACCAAATCACAATATATACAAAGATTGCATGGGTTGCCTCCCTGCGAGCGCTAAGTTTAAAGTCGTCAGCTAGACGTGTCTTCTTGAACGTTAGGCTAGATCTGAAAGTGTGACACTTTCTTTTTGTCGCTCAAATGATTCTCCCCAGTAGTGCTTGACACGCTTGTTTTTAACCTTGAAAGTTTTGTTAGCGTCAGGATCATGTATCTCAACGGCTCTATTTGGTAAAACTTTGGTGATCACAAATGGACCTGACCACCGTGATTTTGGCTTCCATGGGAAGAATTTCACCCTTGATTTGTTTAACAGTACCTTCTGCCCTGGTTCCAGTTGTATGCGCACTAACTTCTCATCATGTCGTTTCTTGCATTTTCTTCTTGTACAATTTGGCATCCTCAAAAGGCTGATTGTGAAATTCCTCCAATTCGTTGAGCTGGTGAAATTTTCTCTTCTGTTGTTTGTAGAGCAAGAATTGGCTCTTTCAGTACGTAGTGCGCTTTATCTTCAGGCTCCACAGCTAATTGACATGTTTTAAGTTTGTCAGTAGAACTTTGTTTTTCATCAGAGTTCTGAAAGGTACTGTGTATCACATCAGTTTGAAACATTCCTCCTTCTTTTCATCATCTGGGAAATTCATGCTTTGAAAACATTGAATGTTACTTCTTGGTCCTGTACCCTCATGGTTAGTTCTCCTTTTTTACGTCAATCACAGTTCTCCCTGTAGCCAAGAATGGTCTCCCAAGAATGATAAGAACATCTTTGTCTTCTTCCATGTCAAGTATAATGAAATCAGCTGGGAGAATGAGTTTGTCAACTTTGTCACATTCACCAACACATCTTCAACCACTCTTCTTGGAAATGCGAGCGTTCTATCAGCAAGTTGCAGTGAGACTGAAGTTGGCATTGTTTCTCCAATCTGTAATTTCCTGAAAATAGAAAAAAGGCATCAAGTTAACACTTGCACCTAAATCACACAAAGCCTTACCGATGTAATGTTCTCCAATAGTGCACGGGACTGTGAAACTGCCAGGATCTTTCAACTTCTGGGGTAGTTTCCTCTGAATGATGGCACTGCTTCTTCCGTCAATCTACTGTCTCGTAATCTCCCAATCTTCGTTTTCGTGAAAGAATCTTTCATGAATTTGACATAGCTGGGCATTTGTTCCAAGGCTTATGCAAATGGGATGTTGATGTGCAGCTTTTTGAATACTTCCAGGAATCGAGCAACTGCTTGTCCAGTTTGTTTTTTCTGAAGACGCTGAGGAAAAGGTGGAGGTGGAGTAATCTGTTCTTTTTCCTTGCTTCTTTTTCTCCATCTGTTGCTTCTGCTTCTTTTGAAACATCTTCAATGGTTGCCTTGATTCCAACATCTTTGTTGATTTCAGTACCCACTTTTCAAGGTGAGGCTTGACATTGCTCCTCCCTCGGTCCTTGGATTCGGTTCTGTGTTGCTGGGAAGATTTCCTGGTGGTCTGTAACTCTGAGCATTGGCCAGTTGTCCAATCTGATTTTCCAGTGCTTTGATAGAAGTGATTGGTTCTGAATCATAGCATCGTATTTTTTTACTGAGCCAGCACTTCTGCCATTACTGGTTCTTTTTTCATGCTCCTGCCTTTGTTATGTTGCTGGAATACATGTGGTGGATTGTTTCTGTTGCTGAAATCCTGGTGGTGGATTGTTCCTTTGTCCAAATTGTTGCTCCATGAAAAATTGGGATGATTCCTCCACCATGGGTTGTAGGTGTTGAAATATGGATTGTTTCCCTGTCTGTTGAAATTGTTGACATAATTCACCGTTTCTTCTTCAGGTTGAGTTGGCTCTGGTGCTCCTCCATATGTTGAACTTGTTGCTCCAATATTGCTTTGAGTGTTGAGAGTCTCCATGAATTTGCATATTGGTCCAGTTTGGAACTAACTGCTGTGTTGGCTCCAACTTCATAAATTCCTGCAATTCTTTGAATCAAGCTCCTTTCTGTTGGCCACAAGGAATTGTTATTGGCCATCTCTTCGATTAGGTCCCAGGCTTGATCTTCTCCTTTTGACATCAAAGCTCCTCCAGCAGCAGCATCAATAGTGGTTCTCATCAATCCAGAAAGTCCATTATAGAAAGTTTGGACTTGAAGCCTTTTTGGAATCTCATGGTGAGGACATTTCCGGAGCAGATCTTTGTATCTTTCCCAAGCTTCGTACAGAGATTCTGAATCTTGCTGCACAAAGGATGTGATGTCATTCCTCAACTTTGCAGTTCTGGCTGGTGGAAAGTATTTTGCAAGGAATTTGGTGGCTAGAGTGTTCCATGTTGTGATGGAACCAGCTGATAGTGAATGTAGCCAGGCCTTTGCTATGTCTTTCAAGGAGTATGGAAAAACCCGCAGTCTCATTGCTTCTTCTGATGCTCGGTTGTAATTGAAAGTGCCACAAACTTCCAGGAAGTTGCTGATGTGGGCATTAGGATCTTCAGTTGCATTCCCCCCAAACTGAACTGACTGCTGAATCATCTGAATGCATGTTTTGATGTCACACGCATTTGCTGGTAAGGGAGGAAGTACAATACAGGAAATGAGACCATCTACCACTGGAATGGTTCTGTCTCGAATGGGAATTGGTGGTGCAACCTCCAAAGGTTCAGGTTCCATGTTAACAATTGCTTCTTGGCCTTCTCGCCTTTCCCTTCTCAATTGTCTGATGGTTCTTTCAATCTCAGGGTCAAGTGGATGGATTTCAAAGCTTCTGGCTCGTCTCATTAAATGTCTGAGAACCTGAAACACAAGAAAACAAAAACAATAAGTAAAAGAAAAATAAGATACAAGTAACAAATCTAATCCCTAAACTAATAGTGAAAGATAAATAAGTCCCCGGCAACGGCGCCAAAAACTTGACCGGCGTAAACACACACGTATAACGCAAGCGCACGTATCGTTCAAGTAGTATAAAAAGTATCGATCCCACGAGGACTTAATATCTCTTCTATTAATTTATGAGGTTCAAATGATTACTAGTATCTAACAGGTTGTTTGATTGATTTAAAAGGTGACGATTCTAAATTTAAAAAATAAATAAATAAAGTTGTCAAAAATAGGTTTTAAGAAAATTCAATCTTAAAACTATCTAGGGTTGTGATTTCCTTCCAATATCATTTTAAAGATGAAGTGGTTATCTTAAAGTTGGGTAATATATTGATTTATTAACCTGGAACACTAAATTATGTGTGAGCCTCTGTCGATGGTCAGACACAATACCCAGTTTAACTCAATTGAACCATATGTCTAGTCAACCAAATTATCTGGATTCATTAAGTTTAAGTTCCAATTATGGCTACCCCCCGCCCGACAGGTATATTCCTATCCTGTAAGGAAATCTATTAAAGGGTTATCTATCCTCAAGGAAGATCGTGGGCTATTGAGTCTAAGGCTGAAACCTAAAATCCCTATGTCTAGTTCATTTTAGATTTACCAGATCAATTTTATTAATGGCCAATTAATGAAAAAGCATTAAGATTAAGACTCAATAAATAAATCTTTATATTACCCAAACTATAATCTAACCCTTATAAAACAGTGATATTGGATTTCATCACAACCCCAGATAACTAATTTAGTTACAACACATAACTAGGGCTAGTAAAAACTTGAAAATAAAAGACATAAAGTAAAAATGCGGTAAGTAAATACTGAAAAGTAAATTACAATAATAAAAATGCTAAGGTAAAAGGAATTACTTTTACTACTACTAATTTAGATATCTCTCATAATATAATATATAAACTTGTGATAACATTACAACCAGCCATATAGGCGGTAACTTGATTAAGTCAAATTAAGTCCAACTGGCCATTAAGGCGGTAAAAATATTTGTCCATGAACCTGCCATATAGGCGGTAAGAAAGTTTATTACCAACCGACCAATCTGCGGTATCCTTGATTAGTCAGGTTAAAACCAGATTAAAATGAATTACCAACCGACCAATATAGCGGTATCCTTTTTAAGTCAATATTTTAATAGTGAATATATTATATATTTAAGGGAGATTAATCTAAATAGCAATAGTAAAAGAATTACCTTTCACCCTAGCTGTGGAAGTTACCTCCTCATTACTGAAAAGTAAAAACTGAAAAATTAAAGAAGAAAAGTACTGTGCGTAAAAGTAAATTGCGGAAAGTAAAAACTGAAAAGTAAAGAAAAGAAAGTGCGAAACTGAAAATTAATTACTGAAAACTAAAAATAAACAAACTAGATACAATCTTCTTATTTATTCATTAAGAATTTCAAAGAAGAAAGTATGAATTTTACAAATGAAATGGCTTGGTATTTATAGGCAAAATTTTGCCACCATCAAATCATCATCAAATTCTCCACCAAATCCATTATTAATTTCTCCACTAATTACTCCACCAAATCCATAATTTCTCCACTAATTGCTTATCTTGTTTGGTGGTGATTTGATAATTTAATTAATTATTTATTAATTAATATTTTGCTTTGAAAATGATTGATAATGACTTTTAATAATTACACTCCACACACTTCTGGATGGTTCATCAATTTCGGTCTTGAAATCATCCGATTTGAAAATATTTTCTCTTTAAAAGTTGTAGATCTTTGAATCTTCTTTAATATGGAACTTGAATCAGCTCAATCCGATATACTGAGTAAAACGTTATGCCCAAAATACGACAGATGCGCAAAACTGGAATTTCCAAAACTGCACTTCGTCAAAAAACGCCATTTCAAATTTCCAATCTCCAAAATTATTATATCAAGTCCAATAATTGCCCTTATTTGATCCACATTTCGTCCTAAATGATTTCATTGAGTCCCGATATTATTTTATCTGCAAAATAAAATAAAACATATCAAAACGTTCATCAAACCCGAGAACTAAACAAAATTATTAAGTAAAAGGGGCGGTAAATATTGATATATTTTCCGCTCATCAAAGGCCCACATTAGTATCAGTTTTTGGTGAGGCCCACATCAGTATCAGTTTGGGGCGAGGCCCACATCAGTATCAATTTGGGGATGAGTCCCAGGGTCGTGACCCACATCATCAGCAGTTTTTGGGATGCGTCCCAGGGTCGAGGCCCCCTGCATCATCAGTTTTAGGATGCGTCCCAGGGTCATGACCCACATTGTCAGCGGTATTGGGATGTGTCCCAGGGTCGAGGCCCACACATCATCAGAATGCCGAGAATGGCACTCTGAAAGTGGAGCATGGTTCGGAAATGGACCACTATCACATCAGACGCCGAAAATGGCACTCCGAAAGTGGAGCATGGTTCGGAAATGGACCATTATCACATCAGACGCCAAAAATGGCACTCCGAAAATGGAGCACGGTTCGGAAATAGACCACTATCACATCAGAAGCCGAAAATGGCACTCGGAAAATGGAGCACGGTTCAGAAATGGACCACTATCACATCAGACGCCGAAAATGGCACTCCGAAAATGGAGCACGGTTCAGAAATGGACCAAGGAAGGCCTAAACCATCGAAATAGGAAACATATCCATACGTACATGCATGCATATCACATACTTGAAATTTTGGTTTTGTATTCATAGGTTTGTAGCGGCAAAGACCATCTCATCAAGTAACGGTTCAAAAATGAGCCACATTCTCACACACAACAGATGCCGAAAATGACACTCCAAAATGGAGCACACACAACAGATGCCGAAAATGGCGCTCCAAAATGGAGCACACAAAACAGATGCCGAAAATACGCTCCAAAATGGAGCACACACAACAGACGCCGAAAATGGCGCTCCAAAATGGAGCACACACAACAGATGCCGAAAATGGCACTCCAAAATGGAGCACACACAACAGATACCGAAAATGGCGCTCCAGAAATGGAGCACAGTTCGAAAATGGACCACCAGATCAACTCAGCTCGAAGCAGCATGCAAGTCAGGTGGCAGCTGGCGAGCCAGGTAAGTAAAAATGCATTGCACAACTTAAATAGGATTGTCATTGTCACACACTGCACAAGTCCCATCAAAGTGGGGGCGACTGTAGGCACTGCATTTTTGCATATAAGTCCCAATGATGAGTCTCGTACGGAGGCACTACTCTTTAGGTTGCGGAAGTCTCGGGAAATGAATGTCGGAAGGGGAAATTCAGAATAAGTATGTCATCAAATTCAATTCACATGTTCACTGCTTTCGTTCGTGATGCGTTCGTGAGCACGTTCGAATGTCAATCAGATTGCGGGTGTTCGTGTAGCGTTCGAATCGGTGTTCGAACGGTGTCGGTACTTTTGGTTTTGTTGCTAGCCTCACGCCCAAGCCCAATTAGCCCACCAAAACCCACCCAAAAATAACAAAACACATATTTAACACATGGCGAAATTAAAACAAATCAAATAAAATCTAAATAATCCATTCCTAATTTGAACAAATCACCTCCCTAATTTAATTAGATGCTTTCCTTGTGAGATACTAATTAGAAATATTCCCCCATAATTGCATGATTCCCTTTCCTATTCACACAAGAGGAACCCTAGCCTTTGCCTATAAAAGAAACACAAATCCAACCCTTGCCCTCTCCGAACTAGGGGTGTTCGCGGTGCGGTTCGGGTCGGTTTTTTCATTTTTTCCTTCAAACCGCGCGGGTTGGCGGTTTAGGAAATTAGAAACCGAAATCGCAAATTTGATAAGGAAAACCGCGGCGGTTCGGGTTGGCGGTTTAGCGGTTTCGGCGGTTCGGGTCGGCGGTTTGGATTATAGAATTTTTAAGAAAATTTTATGCGTTTTCACATTATAATTAATCTTTAAAGTTGAATCAATTCATAAAAATAATAATAATAATAATAATAATCCTCATCTGAACCTAAAAATTTACGACTTTAATAACATTTGAAAAATTTCATAAGTCAGTCACGTTTCAATTCAAACATCTTCTAAGAAAGCCAAGTTGATTGTAATTAATCTTTAAATTTTTAATTGTATCTAAGCGAGAAGCTTATAATTTCTTAATCATTTTATTACCATTATATTAAATTTCTTGAAGTAGCGGAAGCAATCTATATAAAATTATACACATATTAAATCTTTCATATTCTAATTTGCGGTTTGGGCGGTTCGGTGCGGTTCAGTGTGGGTCAAAACCGCGCACCGACCCGAAATTTGCGGTTCGATTCGGTGCGGTTTGAAATCACTTTTAATATTTTTTCAAACCGCGCGGTTCGGTTCGGTGCGGTGCGGTTCGGTGCGGTTCGCGGTTTGACCCGAAACCGTGTTCACCTATACTCCGAACATACACGCCCAAAGAAATAAAAGTAAGAAGCAAGCGAATAATTTTCTCTTCTACTATACTCCACCATCACGGAAACACTCACGAAATAACCCATCCATTGCCGTATCACGCATCCCTCCATTCACCGAAAACACATACCCAAATCATAGCTTAAACCACCGAAAATCACAACCCAAAACAATCTCTACAGTGACCGCAAAATAGCAGCCCCAATACCCCCTTAAAGAACGCTAAAACAGTCCTTTAATACAGTGAACACAGTGACCAGAAAATACAGCAAAAATAGCAGCAAAACGGAGTAAAAATAGCAGCAAAATGGAGGAAATGACAACTCAAAACAGTGAAGCAGCGAAACGAGAGCATTGGACCAGTGAACCGGAGGAGTTGCGGAGCATCGACCCTTCCGACGGCCGTGTAACGCACTTTCGAGAGACGACTTAAGAGGTTAGACCTGAGGGCACCCTTCTTATTTATTCTCATCTTTGTTGTTGTTTATTAGAATTCATTCGCATGAGAGTCGTTTGTTGATATATGTTGTGGTCATTGAATGAATGGAATATGTGTTCTTTCTTGTGGTATATCGGATGGAAACCCAGACATAAATTCCGTAGCCGAATCCGAATGGACGGTATTGTGGTTTGCACTCGGGATACAATGCCACGTACCATTTGAGAGATTCACACATTTCGTTTCATCCAACCTTGTATTCGAGCATGATTGGGTTGCTAGTATGTTATTTATTTTTTAAGCATGATTTAGTCGTTAGTATGCTATTACTTTCTGCATGTTACTTATTTATGCATGATGATATAGTGCGCATGGACAATCAAGTTGGATTAAAGGTCCTCCATTTTGAGGGATAAGAAGCCCAATGGCTACCTTTGCCACGATGTTTTGCCGCGCCGGACGGAGTATGTTTGATTGAATATGAGATATGTTTAATTGAGCATATGAGGTCCTATATTATTGTTGTTTTTATTTTATATGCATTGTAATATAATGCGCATGGGCTAAATAGGGTGGATTAAAGGTCATTTATTCGAGGGAAATGCCTGAAGGCTACCTTTACCACGATGTTTTTCCGCGCCTTTTATTATGTCATTTACCCTTTGCATATCATTGCTTTATTGCTTAATACACTCATGAATTATGTATTTTGCCTTCATTTCTTTCATTTACGATTATGGGTGTGCAAACTTTCATGTTGCTTGAATTATCTGGAAATATATGTAGCATGAGATTTGGTTGTACTATTGCATAAATCCTTTCATTACAAGTGGCATATGTAAGGGACCATTCCGAACCCAACGGTTTGAGGTCTTCCCTTGCGAGGGGTGAGTGCGGCCTTAAATCATTTTCCCGGTTCACACCGGATGGCGACTCCATTTTTATTTCTCCGGTTTAGTTCCCCCGCCGGCTATTCCGTACTCCCAACCGGGCCGCGAGCCCGGGACAGCATCGCCGATTTCTGTGTCCTACACCTGGGAGAACGTTAGCCATAAGATTTCCTTAGAGCACCGAGGAGGGGCTAATAAGTTCTTAAGGACAGAGAATTACTCGACTTGGTATTATTAGTTTTTCATCCACAAATTAATTTCAGGTTTGTCTAAGACTTTCGATCTATATAGTGCATGCATGATAATTGTTGTAGATTATTATTCTTTTATCAATTATGAATGTTTAATAAAGTGATTTACAACACATATTAAAATAACATGTCAAAACATATAGGTGGAGATTTATTCACTTTGAGTCAAGTTTGTTAAGTAACGGTCATATCCAACAGAGTTGAGAAAACGGTAGCTATGGAGTGATATTCAGCTTCAGTGGATGATCGTGACACAGTCTTTTATTTACAAGACCTCCATGAGATGGCATTGCTACCAAGAAAGATAAAAATGCCCCAGTAAATATTTTGTCGTCGTGATTACCAGCCCAGTCAGCATCTGAAAGGCATGGAGCGATAGAGATATGTGACGGTGCAGAAGAAGACCATGATTGATAGTGCCATATAAGTATCAAAGCAAACATTTGACAAGAAGCCAGTGACAGGTTGTTGGTTGATGCATAAATTGTGAGAGTTTCCCAATAGTGAACGCAATATTAAGTCATCTGAAAGCCAAATATTGTAAACTCCCAACAACTGTATAGTACTCTGTGGGATCAAGTAAAGTTGTACCATCATGTAGTGTAAGTACCTGAGTCAGAGATTGTTGACGGTTGTTTTTCATTACAGGGGTAATTCGGGAAAAAATACTCATTGGACAAACCTCCCTCAACTATGAATTTATTTGGTTTGTTAGGAACCGAATGCATACTTTGCAAAAGATAGAATACACATAGATAAACAAAGAATTTTACGTGGTTCGGTGTAATGGATCCAACCTACGTCCACAGGCACAAGGGAAAAGAAAGCTTTTATTACTGGATCGGGTCTGACCGACCTCTTTTATTTCTCTATCTCAGAATTATTTTCTCTCTATTACAAGTTACAAGTGTTTTTAAATGAAATTGCTCAACCCCTACAATAATCTCTCAACCTCTTTATATATTAGGTCTAATTACACTATTACGCTATCTCTGAGACGTCACCTACATTGCTACGCCATTATTGCTTAGGCTCCATCCCCCAATTACCCTACGGATTATAGCTCAGTCATCTGACACCCCTACGACCTTCCATCTGAACTTCATTAAATTACCCATTCTTGGTACTTGTTACAAACTTATTCTCGTATGCCAATTGGTATTCTAACTGCTCCCTGACGATAGCGTATGCCAGAGGATAAACTGGTAGTCTGCTTCTGTCACATCAGACCTTTTGGAGGATACGAGTTCCCATGCATGGCTTACGTCATCTAGGCTTGAATGTAACACCTGTATCTCGACCTGACTCATCAGGGTTTGAAACTGAAATAGCTACTGAACTACCAGGTCAGGTCGATAATCTTTTTGTGTACATCTTCACACCTCGGGTCAGGTCTTCAGGTGAAAACTAACCCCAATCTTCTTATGAGGTCGGGTGCCTATACATATTGGGCATGTGCCTCTGACTAGGGAAATGGAAATCCCCTTGATACCCTTCTTCTATTCTAGCTTTGCTCGGGTCAAGAAATCACCATCAAAATCTTTCCCCTAGTTCTCGGTATCAACGAGTCTACGAGTTCATGCTATGAACTAAAATAAAAGTGAAGTGGATGGCCCCCCATTCCTCGGGTCTATATCTTGTTATCAATCAAACTGCACCTCCTCGGGTAATACAGTCACGAGGTTCTGTCTTAGTGACAGTTGCTTTACTGAATTCCTCTCTCGAGCTCTTAAACCACCCTTTGGGAACCGTGTTGCCATCATTGCCTTCTTTAAATTCCCATCACATCATTTTAGGGCTCGCCCATTTCATCTCCCCAAGACGCCACGCGTCATGCTCCCGTGACTTGTGCGTCAAAACCAAATGTAATTGGATAGTTGGATGTCGACTGAACAACCGCTCAATCTCGTTCCTCTACTTGAAATTCAACCGATGAAATTCATGCTACACGTTGCGCTGATCCGAGTCATTTGACTTTAATCGAACGACCCATATCAACCGTCATTTCATTATTCTTAGAAAATTCATCTTCTTCGGTCCTTCGCCGTCTTCCTCAAAATCTCATAACCATCTTCCGAGCCAAACAAGTAAGTTCTTTTCTAAAAACCCTTCTATTTCTCTATGTCTATGTCATTTTATGTTGCTTGAATGTTTGCGCATGTGTTCTGGTTTTCTGGGATTTTTTGTGGTGATTGTGGTATGAGGGTGGGATTCTTTATGTGGATATATGTATGTATTTGCGCACATGGGTGAGTATATTATTTTTGGATTTGTTGGGCATAAAATGCATGTGTTTCTGGTTTTCTAGATGCAGTTTATCTGTTTGTGTTTGAAAACTTACTATTCTGCCATTGTTAGGGCATTTAGAGCTTTTTAGGGTTAGCTACTTGGTAGGGATGAAGATTGTGACCCTCTTTCTTTTAACATGCTCTACTAACTGAAAATATGAACTAACCTTCTGCCTCAGGTCCGACCCTGCCAGGAATGTCAGACATCGAGTTTTCCTCACTTACTCCTCTTGAGGTCGTGATTTCTGCCCCGCTTGCTTACACAATCATCCATAGCTCGGGATTCGAGAGTCCCGAGGACCTCGACACGACCCCGACCCATTCTAAAGAGGAAAATTAGTCTTATCACAGACGGATACCCATACCTGAGCCCAGTCGCAATCCCCCTGATTATACACATCTGGACATGGATCGGGCCTCCACAATCACTGAGGTCGATTTGGACAACTTGAGGTAGAGATTCGCCATCCCAAAAGACATTCAACTAGAAGTCCTAGCCTTATTTGAACATGTGAGCCGGCCTGAGGAGGGTGTTATGGCATTGTACTCGGTCTTCTTTGACATGGGACTACGACTGCCCATTCAAGGTTACTTCGCGAAGATGTTGTCTTCAATGTACTTAGCCCGCTGTCAGCTGAACCTGAACAGTTGTAGGATCTTGATCGGGCTATATGTATTTTGGAACTGTGCCAGGTTGGGAGAGCCATCCTTCGATGAATTGAAGAGGCTGTACCAGCTGGATGCCTACCCCAAAGAATACAAAGGTTGGTTCTACCTTTCTTCTCATGCCAGGATTCCACCTCTGATCACCAATCTCCCGATCACCAAAAAATATTTCAAGGATAAGTGGTTCTACACCATGGGCCCCTAGGGGCGGCAGTAATTGGTTGAGGGCAAACTTGTTAGTGTCCCCGATGTCTTCATGGACGGAGGTAACGACTAGACTTCCCAGTTCACTTTTATTGACTTCAACAAATTTACTAACTTCTGAAACCTTTGTAGCTTGTTGGGGGATCTCCCCAAGGTTCACCATGAAATCCAGGCCAGAGTAAGGAGGGTCGCCGAATTCAGAGGTCATTACCGAGACCTTATCAATTTTTCCGCCCTTGCCGACTCGGGCCTCATTCCGAGCACTCCACCACCCCAGCCAAGGCAGAATGGTAGGTCATGACTGACCCACCAACTTATTGTTTGCTGCCTTTATCGTTTTTCTTCTGGTTTTAATCATTCTCATGTTCTAACTGTTTCTTTCTCCGCATGAATGTCAAGTTCAAGAACACCAAAGAAACGTGCCACAGAACTACTGCAGGACGTACGGGGCGGGTCTAGTATGGCCCGATCTCGATTGTCTACCCCAGTTCCGCCAGAGGCTAGGCGGAAGTCTACACATTCAACTTTCGTGTCATCCGGGTCCTCCAGGGGCCCTTAGATCTCAGTTATCCATGCCTCTTCAGTCTGATTTTCCACTACCCCTCCCCGATCATCCAAGAAACATCGACACTTGGTCGGGGGAGATGAACCCGAGGATCTCGAGGAAGCTTTGAACAAATTATCAACAGCCCAAAATGGCAAATCCCTTGCAGCCTCTCCTCAGCCCGGGGTGTGCCCCCCAATGCTCGGGGTCAATACTTCACTAAGGATATGAGGGATAAAGTGTCCTACCTCCTCCCAGTAATCAACAACATGGTCGAAATCGTGACCCTCGAACGGGCTCGGTCCTGCGAAGACTTTCCCCCGAATAGATCATCAATAGGATATGTCAGCTTCACGCAGAGGTAACCGAACTTCCCTTTCATAACAGGTTCCTCTTTTACATAACCATATTAAACTCATTTTTTCATCTCTACAGCAGCGCTACATTCTAGCCACAAACAAAGACCAGTTGGCAAGCCTTTTTTCCGAGGGTGGTCAGACGCAAAGACTCCAGATTTTCCTAACCGAGAGGGAGCAAAAATTATCCCGGCAGCTGGAGATGGTCTAATCCAAGAATCGGAGCCTCACGCGGTCTGAGGCTGATACAAAGGCTGAAGTGGATTCCCTCCGCCGAGCCTCGGCCTTTACAAAGAAAGAGAGGGATGATGCGAAGGCTGAGACGGCCCGGCATGGTGAGGAGAATAAATTTTTGAGGTGGCGGTTCAAATCCTGCGAGAAAAAACATGGCGAGAAGTCAGAGCAGCTCGAGAAGGCTTTTGATGAACTAAATAGGCTGGAGGTAGAGCAACTTGGTCTTCTGGAGGTTTCCAAAGTTGAGGCAAAAAACGAAGGGTTGGAAGAATGCGTGGACATATTTGAAATGCTCCAGCCCGACATGGACTCAGGGGAGGTATGAATCATTGTAAGGCTGTGCAAGGGGGAGATAACCAAATGATGAGGCTTTGGGTCAAATGTTTAGAGACCCTGATGCCCTAAAAGATCCCGAGCCGATGTCCAAAGTGCCTCTGCTCAAGAAGATATCAGCCCTTTCTATCCTACAATGCCGACTGAATGAGTCCACGACCCCACCTCCTCAGTTCAGATTGAAGAAGCCCACAGCCCCTCCTCAGCTGCCACTGACGTCAATATGTCTGCCCTCACTACTGAGCACAATGCTCCTACTGCCAAACCTGATGCTCATTTGAGGGTCATTCTAATAGAGGCTCGTACTACAAACGTATTCCTTACATCTTCGAACAACTCCTGACAATGCCCTTCTGAACCGAGCTCTTTGGCGAATTAGGGATTGTCAGGCCGAGCAACTGTCATAATTTCTCTAGGAGGAAATTTTTCGTCCTTAAGAGGAGCTTTGTACATCATTAGCATTGACGGGCAAGCACCGCCCACTAATTTCTGACGACAGTTGCTATTGGCGACGTTCGACCATCATAGCTATTTGGTCTATGCACTCACTCACGTAGTCGTTCCTTACCAGATCCTCCATCTGCTCCCGCGGCTCTCTTTATCTTTCGGTTGTGTATCCTCTCACATTATGGTGCATGCAATAAGCCCTGCTATCTATCTTCTCAATGGGAAACCTCCTTAGATCGGGCTTCATCTAAAAACATTTATCCTGGATTTCCTGAACTATATGGGCCAGGGGTCAGTTCAAGGGTGTGTACATTGTCCCTCCGGCAACATGGTTGACTTAGACATGCGGCCTTCTCTCTTGTGCTGAATTAATCTGAGGTATTGGTCTGAACTCCTTCTACCTCGGGACCGTGTTGGGGTTTTATAAGGAATTACCGGGTAAGCGCAACAGAACGCGAAAATCTGAATTTTCCGATTTCAAAAATTTTTCTTGGATCAATTAAATAAACTTATTTATTTAATTACCCAGTACTTAAGATCTTAAATTTTAACCCAAGAAATCAAATTTCCTTTAATTACCGAGTTGGCCCCTAACTTTGTATTTTGATCATTTTGGTCCTCAAATTATCAAATAAATATTAAGTGATTCCAAATCAATCCCAAAATGATTTATACATGTCTAATACATGAAAATACAAATTGCAACAAAAATACCAAATTTTTATAAATTGCTGAGAGCACCCCAGAATTTCCAGGATTTGCAATTTGGTCCTTGTTAGTTCAAAATATGTCAAGATCAAATCCAATCAATCCCAAATTTAACATACATCATATATACATCAAATTAATGCGAGTGTTCCCAGAACATGCCAAGATCGTCTAAGAGTGATTTGTGTGTGAATAAAATCAAAAGAGTTGCGGAAAATACTCACATTGATCGGATGAGTTAAAAACATTTTATGGATTTCGGTGGAAGCTCCAAGTCTTTCTTGAGTGTTTCCAACACTTGGGTGAATTTCCCTATCACCTTGATTCACTCCTTTAGGTGCTAGCTTAAACCAAATTGAAAGAAAAATTACTCTCCAAGAGAAGCAATGTATTCGACAATTGAGAGAGAAGGGGAATAATGTCCATTTTTAATTTCTAAAATCATATCTCCAAGTTGACTTCAAAGTTGGTATATGTCTTTTAAAAAATTAAAGACAAAGTGTGTTGGAATAAGCTAGAATGTGGAGAAACCAATCCAAGATTTAATTCTCAACCACTTACCAAATTCCATCAAGTGTCAAACACTTTGATGTAAGTTGGTGGGTCCCACTTGAAATTCCAAATTTAAGTCGGACAATCCAACACGCAACTTCACTCGGGCCCAGGTTCGCTTAATTCTGAATTAAGCGAATTACCGTTGCGACTTAATTAAATCCAATTTAATTAAATAATAATGCTTCCCAATATTATTATGAAAGTCGCTTACGAATTAATTCTAAATTAATTCGTTCGCTTGAATTAAAATCTAATTTTAATTCCGCTTTGAAATCTGATTTCATTTAATATATCTAATATATTATTTTAGCCCAATTAAATAAATTAAATATTAAAATCTAATTTCACTATTAAATTTACTGTACCGATTAATTCTAAATTAATCGCGTTCTCTCTTCTCGAAGAATTTAATCACAGATAAATTCTCGACGCAATTAATCCCAGATTAATTCTTTCTTTAATAATTAATTCTCAGATTAATTATTGCCGTAATTAATCCCAGATTAGTTTTCTCTCTCATAATTAATCCCAGATTAATTTTCTGTTCGAGTCAAATCTCAACGGTGAATCTTCGGGAAGCGACCCAAGAGATCCCTGGATATGTTGGCAGTAAATACGGTCATCGGACTATCCGAATACGTGCATACCTGGTACCACGTTCTCACCGATTTACAATACATGGTTGGCATCTAGCAAAGCACCGTGCCTACCAAATTCTCCATAAATATTCTTTAAAGGAATATGTAATCTTTGGCAGACGTAGTATATGTAGTATTACGTATTACGATCCAATATCTAATGTCACATGCTAGGCCTAGGGCTGGATCTGTGTCTGCCTCGTACGAAGCATATATCGGATCTCTGGTAACTAGTCTCTATAATTGGATAATCATGACCTTGTCATATTATCCAGATAGCTGCAACAAATAAGAGTAACTGTTCCGTATCATGTGTGATCATCATCTCCATATGACTGAAGTGATACTTACATCTTGACATCACATCCAATACACTACGATTCTCAGTATACCCAGAAGAGGCGTACACAGAACCTGTTAAAGCCCCGGATGACCAAAACCAAAGTATACTGATTGTCGCAAGTATTAGCGATGCAAGTCCCAGGTTAAGACCAAATACACATACCCTGATTCGGATTCCCATAGACACATAGTCATAATACCAACGGGATTCCGAGGGATCTATCCAGAGTGAAGCTTTTTCCGTACCATCGGTAAACAGAACCTCCTATTACACTTGCATGAGTATCCAATACCAAAATATATGAGAACTATGCCATTATGCCTCCATAATGCGCACAAGTGCAATATTAGCCTATTCCGCATTATCGATGTCCAGTCTCGATAATACTACGACTAGGGATATTTAATGATTAAACCTTAGTGGATTAATATTGTCTCATATCTTATTAATCCGGTACTAATCATATGGACTTTTATCATTTATATATCCAGGTAATCCAATTACAAATGATAAAAGAGCAATTTTCTTTGTCACATAGTTAATTTGTACAACAAGGCCATGTTCTGTACAAATAGTGATGTTATGGGTCATAATTGTCCAACAATCTCCCACTTGGCCTATAGCCAATCACTCAAGTGTCTAACATCTGACTATGTACGGGTTGCTCAAATTTCTGCTGAGAAACAGCTTACGTCAGCAAATTTTCAAGGTTATCATCTGATGTAATTTATTCGATCATCACATCGCCACGATGTATGATCGAATGAATCAGATGAATTAGTCGAAGTACATAATTGGATCATTGATGAGACCATGGTTCCTTAGCCTGTGCTCTAGCCTAGCTCAGCTGCTAACAAAACTACTCCTAATCCAATTAGGATTATATAGATCCAAAATGCTTCTATTGCTGCCTCAGCTGCAGCAATGTTCCGCTTTTGTTATTCATCCGGCAACAGTATCTTGCTTGGAAGATTTCCAGTTCACTGTTCCGTTATTCAAACTAAATATGTACCCTTATTGCGACTTAAAGTCATCTTTGTCGGTTTGGAAACTTGCATCGGTGAACCTAGTCACCTCAAGTTCTCTTTTCCCAATATTTTCTGAAAGCATTCTTAGTTCGTCCAAGACACTCAAGGATGTTCTTTACATCAATCCAGTGACCATCACATGGATTGGCCTTATAGCGTCTATATATGCTCAAAGCATATGAGACAGCAGGTCACATACATTTCAAAAATGTACTAGCTCCGGGAGGGTTGTCAGCAGCTTTCTAGATCTATCCCAGTAGATCTTTATTCCTAGAATAAAGCCTGCTTCTCCCAGGTATTCCATGGAGAATTTTAATGAAAGCCATGCTTTCACCGATTATTTTATTGGAATGTTATTGCTAAAAAGCAATACATCATCAACTTATAGGACATTCATTGTCAGTGCTCTCCCACTAACCTTCTTATATACAAAAGAATCATATTCGTTTTGAATGAAATCATATATCATTATGATCTTATCAAAACGTTGGTTCCAAGAACGATATGCTTGCTTCAATCCATAAATGGATCGATTTAACTTGCAAACCTTGTTTGCATGTTTTGGCACGACAAAACCGTCAGGATGTTGTAAACATCCTCCAAAAGGTTTCCATTAAGGAAAGCGGTGTTGACGTCCATATGCCATATTTCATAAATGAAATATGCTGCATTAGCAAGCATTATCCAAATGGATTTAATCATGGAAACGGGTAAAAGGTTTCGTCGAATTGACATTATGTCGTTGACGATGCCCTTTCTGTATAAACCTAGCTGTATATATTTATATGTTGCCATCCATGTATGTCTTCCTTGAAGACTCATATAGTACCAATAGACACAATGCATTCTGGTACATCAACCGGTGTTCAAACTTGGTTGCATATATGGAATCCATTTCGTACTTCATGGCACTTTGCCATAAAATGAGTCGATACCTTGTATCACTTCCTCATACGTAGCCGGTTCATCTTCCTCAATAAGATTGATATCTACATGAGGTGAGATCAAAAACCCATACCTCCCAGGTTGTTTTCTGAATCTCTCCGACCTACGTGGTTCTTGTGTATTCGAAGATTATTGGTACAGTTTCATCTCTGATGAACTATTGGTGTTCCATAAGGACTCGGTGCCTGGAACAGTATTACTCTGATTTTCATCGAGTTTTACTTTCCTCCCACTTACCACTGCATATAGGAATTCCTCTTAGGTTCTCTTGTGAGTTGTATAAGTACTATACTTTGGTTTCCCTAGGACAACCTACAAATATGCATTTATCCAATTTGGGTTTTAGTTTGGTACCATCAAAACATTTAGCGTATGCCCAACATTCTCAAATCTTCAGGAATGAGAAACCCGGTTTCTTTCCTGTTCATATCTAATATGAAGTATGTTTAACATATTTTTATGGAACCTTATTCAAAATAAGTATTGCACTATTTAATGCTTATCCTTAGAAGGAAATTGGTAGCTCAGAGCGACTCATCATTAACCTTACCATGTCCAACAAAGTTCGGTTTCTCTGTTCGGACACACCATCAAATTGAGGTGTCCCGGGAGGAGTCTACTGTGAAAGAATTCCATACTCTTTTATGTAATCGAGAAACTTATTTCTCAAGTATTTTCCACCACGGTCCAACCGTAATGTTTTAATACTTTAGCCGGTCTGTCTTTCTACTTCGTGTCGAAACTCTTTGAATTACTCAAAAGTTTCTGACTTGTGTTTCATAAGATACATATAACTGTAACGCAATGCCACATCCGTAAAGGTTACGAAGTATTCATATCTATCTCTAGCCTAGCTAGACATGGGCCCATTTACGTCACTATGAACGAGGGGTAACAGATCGGTGGCACTTGCACTTTTACCAAGTAAAATGTGTTTTAGGCACTTTGCCTAATAAATTAGATCCGTTGACATCATTTGAATTAGAATCAAATCTTTCCTCGTATCCACTCTTCGAAAGTGTGGATATACGAGTCTTGTTAATGTGTCCTAGACAATAATGCCACTTTTAAGTCTCAACAGATTTATTCAGTTTGAGCTTTTTGTTTGTCATATTATATGTTTGAGATTCATTTATATTCTAAATATAAATTCTGTTATTCACATCTAATGTGCTTATCTCAATATCATTTTTATAAACAAAACACCCGGTGTTCTGGAACATAAAGGTATACCCACAACGGGTTAAACTAGATACAGAGATAATGTTCCTAGTCAAACTAGGTACATTATAACAATTTCCTAATTTAAGTACATGCCCAAAGGGCAGTTCCAAAACTTAGGTTTCTACGGCCAAAACAACGACTCATGTCCTGTTTCCGACTCATAGGTCGATCTCATCTGAAGTCAGTATCCTGCTCATCAGCAGATCCCGCACATCAATACATATGTATGTTCCACATCCAGTATCAAAAATCCAATTTTTTTAAACAAGTAGTGGTCATGTTTATAACAAACATTCTTGAAGTCGGAGCCTTGCCCGCCTTCAGTTCCTTCATGTCTACTTTGTCCATACGGCAGTCACGTATCCAGTGACCCCGTTTGCCATAGTTTAGGCAGACATCTTGGGATATGTCATTTGTCTTCCCAGAAGATTATGATGATTTTGCCTTGCCCTTTTCTTCACACCCCCAGAAGCCTTCGGCCAAGCCTTGGCCTTCTGGGATGTCGAAGGAAGATACGCCTTGCACTTCTTACCCTTTTGTAAGCTCTGGCTCTATCTCATTGAGCATAGCCATTAACTCTCCAAGAGTTTTCTTATTGCAATTAGTACTTCTAAGATATAAGCATAGATCTATGAAGATCCTTCAATTTCAATATCATACTATAAACATCTAATCCTTAGTTCTGACGAAGAAATTAAGGAGTCATTGCGGCAAGCATAACGGATTGAGCACTAAAGTTATCATCACCATGAGTCTTCCAAAGCTCATGCTCCACTATTTGCTCAACTCCGGGCTCAGGCCCGAGATGTCACTCTATCAAATAAAGTCTTCTCGACTCCCAGGACTATCCTGAGGTTCTATTCCCAATTTGAAAATTGAAGCCGCTTAAAGACATTTTCACCCAGGATTATGTTTTAAATGCTAATCTTTCAGTTATCTTGATTCCAATAGTCCAACTATCCAATCAACGATTTTGCGTACAATCGAATATAATGATTTCTATAGTCTAATTATATAATCAACTACTATTTGATTGGTTAAATTCAAATATATTGATTACTATAATCCAATTATATAATCAACTATAAATGAAGTAGTTTGAATACAGTCCAACTGTTTAATTAAAACAACAATTGAATATTAGTCCAACTAATATATATAAATTTTTTTAATGACGAAAAATGAAATGAGCGTGTATTGGCGAGTATCTAAACGAAATTGCAAATTTAATACTTGCCTCCCACTATTTTTCGGCGAGCCTCCAACCCTCAGTGGAGTACTCGGGAAACCTAGTTTCCTAGTGGGCTAGGATCCCGTTAAATAACACACAACCTTCACTTTGGCCAACAAATTGTATGAAACTTAACTAGGTAGATCTCTAAGATCAATTGGATCCCATCCAATTCCTAGATCCAGTAGGTGGACCTCCAAGTCCGAAACATATATCCAATATATGCCAATATATCCAATATATTGCCTAACATTTTCCTCTGAATCAACTAAGCCTTGGCTTTGGCTCAACAAGCTTAATGAAACCAGTTAAGCGTGACCCATTGACAGTGGGAAAGCTTCGTAATCGAGGCCCGTGAACAATAAGTGACCTTGACTTTGGCCAACAAATCACAACTTGCCAAAGACGTACGATATGGAACAAAGCTTTCATGATTCAAACACATCCGCATAGACAAAGGTCTTGACTTTGGCCAACAAACCAATGCCAATATTGGATCTTGAGAGAGAATCACTCAATGGAAGGAGAAACGCTTAATATAAAATGAGGGTTTTTGTCTCGATTTGGAAACCAATTTATAATATTTTATTAGGTCTAAGCATACACCCTTAAGCATGCATTCTAAAAGCATAATAAGGCGCGGATAAAATAATAATGATATTCGGATGGATATATAACAAACTTTGTTCCTAGAACAAATCTCTCCATTTCCTCTCTCCCCTCCGCTAGCACTATTCATACTTCTACCCAATTACATAATACTTCTAAAGAAACCTCATTTACATTGAGGGGAATTGGTGAGAATAGAAATACAATGAGATAAGGAGATAATAGGCTGGACGCGCAGGTCCAATTTAATAAATTCTAAATTTATTACAATAATTTCCAAAATTGCCCTCACCCTTCTAATATCCATCTGATATACATTATTCATACATACATCTAAGTATTCACACAAAGCATGTTATCAATCAATCTAATCCAATTAATTAATCTTTGATTAGTGACCATCCAATGTTCAAACAACGATTTGATTTGCGCGAGTCCAACTCATTTAAGAATAAATAATCAAAGTACGTATTCTTGAATTATATCGAACTACAATTTCAAATCCAATTTAAATTATATTCAATACTAATTCATATTTAATTCCAAATTAAATAATTACACCTTTTATGTGCCTTAAAGACTTTGATTCCAAATCCAATCTTAATGGGTCTCAAAGGCCCATTTAGTATCCAATACTATTAATTTAAAGTCCAATGGGCTTTTAATTAATTCTTTAGGCATGAGCTTTGGCAATTATGGGTCAAACCCAAGATGCCAAGGCCCAATTAGGAATCACCCTATGCCAAAAATCAATTTAGGCCCATTAGGCCCAATTAAAATTTTAAAGGCCCAATTATCATATTTGGCTTTATGGAAATTGTTTTAGGCCCAATTGGATCCAACCAATTATCCTAAACCAAACTTGGCCCAACCAAGCCCATTAAGCCCAAATATAATAAATTAAATTAACTCATTATTCCAAATTACAAATTAATTCAATTCAAGTGTAATTACCATAATTAATTAATTAATCTAATGCTTCCAAAACACTAATTAATTCAATTAATCATGCTCTACATTTCCAATTCATGTCCAACACAAATTGAAGCAAAATCAATCTTATAACATGCATCATGGCTCACGGCAAAGGCAACAAAATTAACATCCAATTTGATTTCAATCTAATTAAATCAACATCTAAGATTCATTTCATGCCATTTAACACATCCAATTGTTAAAATTCAAAAAATCACCATGAGCTCTCTAGGTCATGTATTCGGCCAAGGCATACAAATTGGGGAAAATTAATCTAATCAATTTATCACAATTCCAACAATGCATCACAAATCCAATTGAACATCATATAAACTCAACCCAACCAACAATTTAGGCATTTCATGCTCCAAACACAAAAATCCCAAATTTAAAGTCATGAACCCTAGAATTCCAAATCAAACTTAGATCGCTCTGATACCATTGCGAGTGTTCCTAAAACATGCCAAGATCGTCTAAGAGTGATTTTTGTGTGAATAAAATCAAAAGAGTTGCGGAAAATACTCACATTGATCGGATGAGTTCAAAACTTTTTATGCATTTCGGTGGAAGCTCCAAGTCCTTCTTGAGTGTTTCTAACACTTGGGTGAGTTTCTCTATCACCTTGATTCACTCCTTTAAGTGCTAGCTTGAAACAAATTGAAAGAAAAATTGCTCTCCAAGAGAAGCAATGTATTCGGCAATTGAGAGAGAAGGGAAATAGTGTCCATTTTTAATTTCTAAAATCATATCTCCAAGTTGACTTCAAAGTTGGTATATGTCTTTTAAAAAATTAAAGACAAGTGTGTTGGAATAAGCTAGAGTGTAGAGAAAGTAATCCAAGATTTAATTCTCAACCACTTACCAAATTCCATCAAGTGTCAAACACTTTGATGTAAGTTGGTGGGTCCCACTTGAAATTCCAAATTTAAGTCGGACAATCCAACACGCAACTTCGCTCGGGCCCAGGTTCGCTTAATTCCGAATTAAGCGAATTACCGTTGCGACTTAATTAAATCCAAATTAATTAAATAATAATGTTTCGCAATATTATTATGTAAGTCGCTTACGAATTAATTCTAAATTAATTCTTTCGCTTGAACTAAAATCTTATTTTAATTCCGCTTTGAAATTCGATTTCATTTAATATATCTAATATATTATTTTAGCCCAATTAAATAAATTAAATAGTAAAATCTAATTTCACTATTAAATTTACTTTACCGATTAATTCTAAATAATCACGTTCTCTATTCTCAACGAATTTAATCCTAGATAAATTCTCAACGCAATTAATCCCAGATTAATTCTTTCTTTAATAATTAATTCCCATATTAATTATTGTCGTAATTAATCCCAGATTAATTTTCTCTCTCATAATTAATCCCAGATTAATTTTTTGTTCGAGTCAAATCTCAACGGTGAATCTTCGGGAAGCGGCCCAATAGATCCCTGGATATGTTGGCAGTAAATATGGTCATCGGACTATCCGAATACGTGCATACCCGGTACCACGTTCTCACCGATTTACAAGACATGGTTGGCTTCTAGCAAAGCACTGTGCCTACCCAATTCTCCAGAAATATTCTTTAAATGAATATGTAATCTTTGTCAGATGTAGTATACGTAGTATTGCATATTACGATCCAGTATCGAATGTCACATGTTAGGCCTGGGGCTAGAATTGTGTCTGCCACGTACGAAGCATATATCAGATCTCTGGTAACTAGTGTCTATAATCGGATAATCATGACCTTGTCATATTATCCCGATAGTTGCAGCAAACAAGAGTACTAGTTCTGTATCCTGCGTGATCATCATCTCCATATGACTGAAGTGATACTTCCATCTTGACATCACATCCAATACACTACAATTCTCAGTATACCCAGAAGAGGCATACACAAAACCTGTTAAAGCCTCGGACGACCAAAACCAAAGTATACTGATTGTCGCAAGTATTAGCGATGCAAGTCTCAGTTAAGACCAAATACACCTACCCTGATTCGGATTCCCATAGACACATAGTCATAATACCAATGAGATTCTGAGGGGTCTATCCAGAGCGAAGCTGTTTCCGTACCATCGGTAAACAGAACCTCCTATTACATTTGCATGAGTATCCAATACCCAAATATATGAGAACTATGTCGTTATGCCTCCATAATGCGCACAAATGCAATACTAGCATATTCCGCATTATCGATGTACAGTCTCGATAATACTACGACTAGGGATATTTAATGATTAAAACTTCGTGGATTGATACTGTCTCATATCTTATTAATCCAGTAATAATCATATGGACTTTTATCATTTATATATCCAGGTAATCCAATTACAAATGATAAAAGAGCGGTTTCCTTTGTCACATAGTTAATTTGTACAACAACGCCATGTTCTGTACAAATAGTGATGCTATGGGTCATAATTTTCCAACAATTACATCACATATATGAAAAGCCCCAAATTTGGAAAGGGTTATGAACCTTAATTTTACAATTTCAACAAATTGACAAATTATACCAGATTAAACAAATTCAATTCTTTAATCCAATCCTTACCATACCAAACAGGTCTCACCACCATGAAACAACTCAAGAACAATTCTAGGTCATCTATGAGCGGCTAAGAAACTCTAGAATGGCAACATCACCATCAAATGACTAAAAGAATGTTAATGAACTAATTTCATTCATATCTTTATTAACATACATGCTCATTTTTCAAACAAGTTCACAACCATTTAAATTACATTATTAAAGAGTAGAGAAAATTCTAAGCATCACAAATTGAAGCCTAGATACATGGAAATAATTTCTTAGTTAAAGAAATTTGGAAATAACTTACAAAACTCTAACTTTTTCAAGCTTTTTCCTTTGTTCTTCTTGTTTTCTCTCAACCTTACTTTGTAATTTATTTTTGTAACTTGTTGTTGTGTCAATAAAATGAAAACAAAACACTTTTGTTATACACTCCCCTTTGGTCGAAACTTGTGTAAAGAAAATATCATGATATTTTCAATTTTTGTTTCAACAAATTAAATGGCAAAGACTTTAGTTTACTTGATACAAATGATAACATTTATCATAAAGCAAACTTTACAAGTGACCCAATAGAATCATGACATTTCCTAATCATAATCATGGCATAAGATATTTTATTTTTAATTAATTTAATTATATAACAATTAAACAATTAAATAATTAAATACAAATATCTTAAATATATGTATTATATTTACATTGAATATCTCAAATACATATATTAATGATATATGTCAAATATCATAATTTGATAATTAATCAATGTGTATTTAATAATATCAAATATTAAATACAAATACACATAAATTAGAAAATAACCACTAGGTCTCTTCGCATGTATTTTTCGTTTAACCGTTAAACGACTTATAAATAATCAGTATTATTTATAAAAATTTCCCTAGTACTCTATGAGTACCTTTCACTAGTGAGACTCTCTAGATTCAGGCATATCCGTCACGAAATCAAATTCTGTGTCCATAATCTACCCACCCGTAAATTATGACGAACATGGATAAACTCATTGAACCATACAGGTCGAGGTCATAGAATACGTATAATCCATTTGTCACGGGTATCCGGATTATTCCAGAGATATAGATATAATCACGTAGACGTTTCTATTAGCAATCCCTTAATAACACTTAGAACTAATTTCTATAGTGTACCACGGGCCCATGGATTTAACAGATTGCTAATTCCATATTGAATATCTATGCTCTGTACACAGAACTGACGGATCCTTTCTTGATACACACATGATATCCTAAACATCAGTCCACACCCAACAAATATACGGAGGTCTGATCTAAATAGATCGGTGACGTGACTGCCGTCAAAGTGTGGAGGATAACTCACATATCTATAGTGATATCTCAAGTCAAAAAATCAATATGCTCACCAAGAAGATTCTTATTGACGTTGGTGTACCATCCATTAAGAATCTTCAGTGAGTCGTTCAGTGTTTATCCGCTATAAACACCTACACGTCTATACGAGTCTCCAAGACTCATGGTTCATTGAGAAACCATCGGAATCCAAGATTCCAATATACGACATGTATCAGTCTCAACGGGTTTAATTTACTGACCAAGTAGTGTAAACCTTGACTAGGAACTGTCTAAGAATGACAATGTCATGATAAAACTCAATGTCAGTTGCGACGCTTTTGCAACAGTATCATAACTAATCATTCTAAGGTTTGTTAAGTTTTTACCAAATAAAAGAGGATGTTATATAAAAGAAATTATTTATTTTATTATAACAAAAATATTACATTAGTATTTACAAGGAAATACATAATAAAATTGGCGCTCAAAGCACCAACCCTAACAAAATCTCCCACTTACTCTAGTGCCAATAATGATTGTATCTAATACCCATCGACTCCATATGTTTATCAAATAACTTCGGAGGTATGGCCTTGGTAAGCAAGTCTGCTACATTATCCTCACTTGGTACCTTGCACACGACAATGTCCCATCGCGACACAATCTCTCGAATGATGTGGCACTTTTGTTCCACATGCTTCGACTTCTGATGCGCATTTGGTTCTTTTGCCTGCGCAATAGCTCCAGTATTATCACAGTATAACGGAATCGAATTCTCGATACTTGGGAATACTCCCAATTCTGTGATAAAGTTCCTAACCAATACAGCTTCCCTAAAATTCTTTTGTCAAGTTTACTTTAGATTTACTAGATCAATCTTATTAGTGGCCAATTAACAAGACGCATTAAGCTTAAGACTTAATAAGTAAACTTTCAAATTACCAAAACTATAAAATAACCCCTTATAAACTGGTGATATTAAAATTCATCACAACCCCAGATAACTAACTTAGTTACGACACATAACTAGAGCTAGTAAAAACTTAAAAGTAAAAGACATAAAGTAAAAATACTAAAAAGTAATTGCGGTAAAGTAAAAGCTGAAAAGTAAATTACAATAAAATAAAATTCTAAGGTAAAAAGATCAACTTTTATTATTTACTATTTAGATATCTCCCTTAATATAATATATTAACTTGTGATGATTTTACCAACCAGCCAGGCGGTAACCTGATTAAGTCAAATTAAGTCCAACCAGCCATAAAGGCGGAACCAAAATAAACCTGCCATATAGGCGGTAAGAAAATTTAATTACCAATCGACCAATCTGGCGGTATCCTTGCTTAGTCAGGTTTAAACCAGATTAAAATGAATTACCAACCGACCAGTATAGCGGTATCCTCATTAAGTCAAATTTTAAATAGTGAATATATTATATTTAAGGGAGATTAATCTAAATAGCAATAGTAAAAGAATTACCTTTCACCCTAGCAGGGGGAAGTTCCTCCTCATGTTGAATAGTAAAAACTGTAAAAGTAAAAAAAATAAATTACTATTATTACAGAATGTAATTAAAATTAATTACAAAACTAAAATTTAAAAGAAACTAGATAGAAAACTTCTTATTTACATCAAAGAATTCAGAGAGGAAGGTACATCTGAAACTAAAATTTCGAGCTCTATTTATAGGCGTCCATAAGTACCACGAGTCGCGACGAGCACGTTTCTTCTTACGTCACGACGCGATAACGTGGCAAGCTCTGATTCATCTATCTCAGATTCTTATCAGACACGTGGCGATTGCGGACAAGGTGACACGTGGCAAGGCGGCTGGCAACTCAGTGATTATGCTGACATGGCGATGACGTGGCGCTGGCGTGGTGCTGATGTGGTGACACATGGCGATAGTGACTGTCGGCACCATAGAATGATGACACGTGGCACATTGTGATTGGATGATGATGATGTGGCGATGATGTGGCACGTTGACTCGGTCAAATGGTGATGTTGACGATGACGTGACTGACAGGTGGAGTGACACGTGGCGACACGTGGTGATGGCGATTGTCGGCACCATAGGATGATGACACATGGCACGACGCACGTTAGTAGATCGGCTATGATGGTGACACATGGTACGGCGCACGTTAGCAAAGTCAAACTTCTCAAATTCTGACATGTGGACCCGGCGCACGTTAGCATAGTGCGGCGCACGTTAGCGCCAAATGACCAAAATGCCCTTTTGTTTTCTTTTTCAGTATTTTAGGCCCAAATCACCTCCAGAATGTCCTGAAACTTTATTTATCTACAAAATAACACAAAACACATCAAAATATTCATAAAACTCAAGAAACTGTACAAAATATTAGGTTAAATGAGTGGGAAATAGTGATAGATTTACAACTCATCAGGAGGAAAAAGAAGCAAAGGAAAAAGATCAAGAAAGATTCACTCCACCTCCATATTTTCCACAGCGACTCCAGAAAAGTAAATTGGACAAGCATTTTGCTCGATTCTTGAAGGTATTCAAAAAGCTACATATCAACATTCCATTTGCAGAAGCTTTGGAAGAAATGCCCAGCTATGTCAAATTCATAAAAGACATTCTTCCACGAAAATGAAGATTGGGAGACTACGAGACAGTAGCATTGACAGAAGAATGCAGCGCCATTATTCAGAGGAAACTTCCCCCGAAGTTGAAAGATCATGGCAGTTTCACTGTTCCTTGCACCATTGGAGAACATTATATCGGTAAAGCTTTATGTGATTTTGGTGAAAGTGTTAATTTGGTGCCTTTTTCGATTTACAAGAAACTGTAAATTGGAGAAGCAATGCCCACCTCAGTTTCTTTGCAACTTGTTGATAGAACGATCGCATTTCTAAGAGGTGTAGTTGAAGATGTGCTGGTCAAAGTCGACAAACTTATTCTCCCAGCAGATTTCATCATCCTGACTGGTACGTAATCACACCGTATAACGCAAGGGCACGTATCGTTCAAGTAGTATAAAAAGTATCGATCCCACGAGGACTTAAAACCTAAGCTATTAGTTTATGAAGCCAAATTATTGCAAGTATCTAATGGATTGATTGTTTGATTGGGTGGTGAATTTAAACTTAGAACAAATAAATAAAATTGCGCAAAAATAGATTAAAGAAAATTTAATATTAAGAAACTATCCAGGGTTTTGAATCCTTCCAATATCTTTTAAAAGATGAAGTGGTTATTTTATGTTTGTGTAATATATTGGTTTACTAACCTGGAACACGAAACTATGCAAAAGCCACTGTCGATGGTCAACTGCACATACCCAGTGTAACCCAATTAAACCATATGTCTATGTCAATCAAATTACCTGGATTCATTAAGATTAAGTTCCAATTGTGACCACCCCCGCCCGACAAGTATATGTTTATCCTGTAAGGAAATCTATTAATGGGTTATCTATCCTCAAGTAAGATCGTGGGCTATTAAGTCTAAGGCTGAAACCTAAAATTCCTTTGTCAAGTTTATTTTAAGTTTACCGGATCAATCTTATTAATGGCCAGTTAACAAGACGCATTAGCTTAAGACTTAATAAGTAAACTTTTATATTACCCAAACTATAAAATATCCCCTTATAACCTGATGATATTGGAATTCATCACAACCCCAGATAACGGACTTAGTTACAACACATATTTAAGGCTAATAAAAGCTTAAATAAAATAAAAGGCATAAAGTAAATGCTAGAAATTAAATGCTGGAAATTAAAAATGTAAAAATACAATAAAAGAAATTGCTGGGGTTAGAGGATCCACTTTTAATATTTAAAATTTAGAAATCTCATTTATTGTCAATATTTACCGATTAATTATATTTAAACCGACCATATAGGCGGTGATATCATTTGTCCAAAGTCCAACCGACCATATAGGCGGTAACAAAATCATATAAACTGACCATATAGGCGGTAACAAGGTTAGCACATAAACCGACCATATAGGCAGAAACTAAGTCCAATAATATAAAACCAGTCATATAGGCGGTAAATAAGGTTGTCCCCTAAACCAGCCATATAGGCGGAAACTAATTAATCCAAATTTTAATTAAAATAAGGGAGATTAATCTAATTTATTATATTAAAAGTCTTACATTTTCACCCCAGCAGAATAAGATTACATGCTCATGCTGTAAATGAAAACACACAAAATTTTATTAATTAGATAAAAAGAAAATACAAGAAAACTTAAACTAATACACAAGACACTTTCCTTTAGGTTTACATGGAGAAATTCCTCCAAAGAAAGCATGGAAAATTTACAAAGTTAAGCTTGGTATTTATAGGAAAATCTAAAGGCTTCCACCAATTTCTCCACCAATTGCTCCACCAAACATGGCACCAAACATGGCATCAAACATGGCACCAAACATGGCACCAAACATGGAAGCATGTTTGGTGGAAGTTTGACAATTTTTATTTTATATTTTATTTATTTTATTTTATATTTTGAAAATGACTATAGTAATTACACCTAATATACTCGATTGTTCATCAATTTCGGTCTTACAAACTTCAGAATTCGAAAATATTTAAATTTTCAAAGTTGTAGATCTCTTTGTCTTCTTTAATCTGAAACTTGAATCGGCTCAATCAGATATCGGATTAAAACGTTATGGCCAAAATAAAAAACTTACGCAAAATTGGAATTTAGGACTGCACTTCGTGACGCGTAAAGTAAATTTCCGTTTTCGCCATTTTTTTACTCCGGATTTCATCGTTTTAGCCCCGAGTTGATTCCATTAAGTCCTGATACTTCATTTATCTACAAAACACATCAAAACGTTCATCAAACCCGAGAAACTAAACAAAATATTAGGTAAAAGGGGCGGTAAATATTGATATATTTTCCGCTCATTACACCCCCAAACCTAATATTTTGCTAGTCCTCGAGCAACACAGCAAAATAAAATACAAAAAATAATTAAAATTAAACTAAGCCACTTTCGTAGGGATCACGGTTGCATTTAGCGTATGCAACAAGCCTTTAAACCTCTAGGTGTCCCTAGTGGGCGAGTTGTAGTCTCGTGAGGGTTTACAGCGACGATACCCACAAACGTTTGATAAAAGTAAAAAGATAGTGAAACTAATGCACACAAAAGAAAAAAGACAAGAGAAAAGAGAATAAAAAAGTTAGTGACTAAACAGATGAAACTTCTTATCCAAGTCAATAATTATTTTATTTCTTTCTAAATTACCGAATAAGTAAATTCTCCGATTATTTTTTATCATTCTCCATATACAGAGCCAAAAAAATATTAATCAACTCATTTTTCCCACAATAGTCACAAATGTAGTTGAAAATAGAGTAATATTTTTGTCCTAAAGTTATATCAGAATTCACACCTTTTTTAAGAAATGGAATAATTTTTTTGATTTTTCTGATTTTTTTTTCTTGAATTTTGATTGAATTTTCTTTTTATTTATATACAATATCTTTCATCTATGTAGCGAGCTTTGGGTCAGTGATTCCCAAACCACTTGGCTTTAGGGAACTAGGTGTTAAGACACCCCTGCGGACTTAATTACTCAGACTTCACATATATATATATTTTTGGCAACATCTTCGATCCATGTAGCGAGCTTTGGGTCAGTGACTCCCAAACCAGTTGGCTTTAGGGCACTAGGTGTTAAGACACCCTTACAAACTTAATAACTCGGATCTCGGACGATTTTTTTTGCACATTTTTTTTCTTTTTTTTTTTTTTTTTTTTTTTTTTCTTTTTTCTTTTTTTTAATCACATTGCTTTTTTTAGATGCTTCCTCCAATTAAACTAGAGCACTGAATATTACAAACTCGTCAATTACTTCTCATGTCTGTATGTTACCATGCATGTTGATAATACCTGTCAATTGAGCATATGAAGATCCATTTTAGTCAATTTTATAGAGAATTCACAAATTAAATAATTCAAAACGAGATAAACAAAAATTAACTTATTCCGAAATAGGTTGAGATACGTCTCAGAAGTAGAAATTCCTTACACAGCTATCTCACACCAATTTCACCTAATTAATCAAATTAAAAACACAAAAACACTAAATATTTTTTTTTATTTTTTTGTAAAAGTTTTCAATTTTTTTTGTATTTTTTGAAAAAAATTGGAATAAAAATAAAAACATCATACAAAATAAAAATAAAATACTAGTCAACCAATTCCCTCCCCCAAACCTAAATTAGACATTGTCCTAAATGTCTAAACAGTAGAAGAAGAGTTTAGAAGATAGTACCTGGTTAGCTGAAATTCTACATCTAAATGAAAAGTTAAAGGTTAAGATCCAAATTAATCTGACGCCTCTTACCATGATCGTTCTCGGACCAATTTATCTTTGAAATGATAGGGTCAATTTGTGGTTCAAAGGCTAAGATTTGGTCAATTAAATCTGGGGCAGTTATGGCAGTGAAGAGGAGTTCTTTTACAGGTTTTGACACGAACCCATTTCTCCGGGCATCATCAAGAAACACACAAAGAAAATCATAAAATCCATCAATGTTGTACAGTCCAAGTGGTTTCTGGTGTATGTTCAGGTTTGCCCAAGATAACACTGTAAAAATTTCCTCCATTGTGCCCAAGCCACCTGGCAAAGCAATAAAAGCATCAACATGGTTAACCATTTCTATCAGTCGTTCAGACATACCTGGCACGATTAGTTCCTCTCTGTTTGATGGTCCAATAAGATTCGCCTCCGCCAAAGGTTTTGGGATGATTCCCAAAACTTGACTGCCTCCTTCCTATACAACTTTTGAAACGATCCCCATTAGTCCAAGATTGCCACCACCATATACTAAGTGCATATTCCTTGCAGCTAAGACTCGACCCAATTCCTGTGCTGCTGCTACATATTGTGATTTGGCACCAACACTAGTACCGCAAAACACACAAATTTTTTCAACTCGTCTTCTTGATGTGGCTTCCATGTTTTACTCTGGATGTCTTCAAAAGTGCAATGATGAGTTGAATTTATAATACCTGAAAATGGTGAGTAAAAATAATAACACTAGTACCTGCCAAATGACAATTATTAGTTATGCAGTAAAATAAATCGTGATAGTCAAAAAGATCTGGATCCTGTCGGAGAAAATAACAAAACAAATCACAATTATTAGGAAAAGACAAAGAGATATAATATTTATAATAATTTGCGGCTTGATTGACGTCTATGATACACATATCCACTGGGATGCGTCTCAAGAGTTTTAGATATGTCATCTAAAGACTCCTTACTCAAGCCGTCCCTAATGAAATTAATCTTATCTTCACGGTTGTCAGACACCATTCCTAAAGAACAACAACGAGTATCACAAAACATACGAGCACATTTATAACAAACACACATTCTTTTGGCTCTTCTCTTTTTAGCATATGTGCTTCTTCCCAAACCAGGCAGATGTGCAATAAAAGATTCAGAAAACTCACCTGACAATCAGACATGTACTTCAATAATCCAACAAATGTCAGTAGGAATACCTTTGATCATCAGTAGTCTCATCCGTTCCAAGCGAGCTTTGTAAGCTTTCATCAGAGATTTTTAAGGGAGAGAATGAAATTGCTTGTGAAGATTTACGAGAGCTTCTTCCATCCTGAAATGACTTAACCTGTGAAAACTAAACACATAAAATGAAATCACACCAAATCATAATATACACATAAATTGCATGGGTTGCCTCCCTACTAGCGCTAAGTTTAACGTCGTCAGCTAGACGTGATGGCCCGAACGTTATGCTGGATCTGAAAGTGTGATACTTTCTTTTTGTCGCTCAATTGATTCTCCCCAATAGTGTTTGACACGCTGACTGTTAACCTTGAATGTTTCGTTGGTGTTGGGATCCAGTAACTCAACAGCTCCATATAGTAAAACCTGAGTGATCACAAATGGACCTGACCACCTTGATTTCAACTTCACAGGGAAAAGTTTCAACCTCGAGTTGTACAACAACACCTGCTGCCTTGGTTCCAACTGTCTGTGCACTATTTTTCGGTCATGCCATTTCTTAGTCTTTTCCTTGTATAATCTGGCATTCTCATAAGCTGTAAATGAAATTCCTCCAATTCATTGAGTTGGTGAAGTCTTTTCTCTCTTGCAGATTGTGGATCAAGATTCAACTTCTTCAGTGCCTAGTACGCCTTGTGTTCAAGCTCAACTGGCAAATGGCACGCTTTCCCAAACACCATTCGATATGGGGACATACCAATGGGTGTCTTGTAAGCTATCCGGTAGGCCCATAATGCATCATCCAGTTTTGTAGACCAGTCCCTCCTTGTTGATCCAACAGTTCTTTCCAAGATTCTTTTGATTTCCCTATTTGAAACCTCAACATGTCCATTTGACTGTGGATGGTAGGCAGTAGCAACCTTATGAGTAACTCCGTATTTGGATAGGAGTGCATCGAAGTATCTGTTGCAGAAATATGAGCCACCATCACTGATAATTGCACGAGGTGATCCAAAGCGAGTGAAAATATTCTTTTTAAGGAACTTGATCACCACTTTTGAATCGTTGGATGGCAGTGCAATTGCTTCAACCCATTTGGAGACGTAGTCTATTACAACCAGGATGTACAGGTTTTTGAATGATGGAACAAAGGGTCCCATAAAATCAATACCCCACACATCGAATATCTCCACTTCCAGAATGTTTTGCACAGGTCCTTCATTTCTCCTTGAAATATTCCCCGTTCTTTGGCATCTGTCACATTGAAGAGCAAAAAGATAAGCATCTTTAAAAATAATGGGCCAGAACAAACCTGATTGAAGGACTTTGGCTGCAGTTTTATTCACGCTAAAGTGTCTGCCATATGGTGATGAATGAAAATGTTGCAGAACATTGTTGATCTCCTCATGTGGAACACAACGCCTCAGTAATTGATCAGCACAACGTTTGAACAGATACGACCCATCCCAAACATAGTGTTTGAATTATTTGAAGAACTTCTTCCGTTGTTGAGTTGTCCATTCCAACGGCCATTTTCCTGACACTATGTAATTGACATAGTCAGCATACCAAAGGATTTCCTGCTGTTTCATGGCAAATAGCTGTTCATCTAGAAAAGTTTCTTTGATTGTCAATTCTTTGCCAGTTGTTTCTCCATTCTCAAGCCTCGATAAATGATATGCCACTTGATTTTCTGTCTGTTTCCTATCTCGAATCTCCACATCGAATTCTTGTAGAAGAAGTATCCAACGGATCAATCTGGGTTTGGCATCTTTCTTCACGATCAGATATTTGATTGTTGAATGATCTGTGTAGACCACCACTTTGGGACCCAGCAAATAAGAGCGGAATTTTTCAAAAGAAAACACAACTGCAAGCAACTCATTTTCAGTGGTTGTGTAGTTGAGTTGAGCTTCATTCAGAGTTCTGCTGGAGTAATAAATGGTGTGGAAAAGTTTTCTTTGCATTGTCCCAAAACTGCACCTACAGCAAAATCACTAGCATCGCACATTACCTCAAATGGAAGGGTCCAGTCTGGTGCTACAATGATAGGAGCAGAAACCAGCTTATGTTTTAGGATCTCAAAAGAATCCTGGCATTCTTTAGTGAAGTTGAAAGACACATCCTTCTCCAGAAGATTGCACAGAGGTTTAGCAATTTTGGAAAAGTCTTTGATAAATCTCTTGTAAAAGCCTGCATGTCCAAGAAAACTCCGAATTCCTTTGACAGATGTTGGTGGAGGTAGTTTTTCAATTGTATTGATCTTTATTTTGTCTACCTCGATCCCCTTTTGTGAGATCCGATGTCCAAGAACAATGTCTTTCATCACCATGAAGTGTCATTTCTCTCAGTTGAGTACCAGGTTGGTATCTTCGCATCTTTGTAACACATGTTCCAGATTTTACAAGCAGTGGACGAAAGAGTCTTCGAACACATAGAAATCATCCATGAAAACCTCCATACTCTGTTCCAGCATATCTGAGAAGATGGCCATCATGCAACATTGAAATGTGGCAGGGGCATTACATAGTCCAAATGGCATCATGCGGAAAGCAAAAGTACCATACAGACATGTAAATGTGGTTTTCTCCTGATCTTCTGGGGCGATGGCAATCTGATTGTATCCTGAATATCCATCCAGAAAGCAATAGAACTCATGTCCCGCCAGTCTATCTAGCATTTGATCAATGAATGGCAGCGGAAAATGGTCTTTCCTCGTTGTTTTGTTCAGCTTCCGGTAGTCCATGCATACTCTCCATCCAGTAACTATTCTTGTTGGAATCAGCTCGTTCTTTTCATTAGTGACTATAGTAATTCCTTCTTTCTTCGATACACACTACATAGGACTCACCCAGCTGAGATGGGGTAAATGATGGCAGCATCTAACCATTCGATAATTTCTTTCTTCACGACTTATTTCATGATTGGATTAAGTCTCTGTTGATGCTCCATTGTGGGTTTGTACTCATCGTTCATCGGAATCTTATGCATATAAAATGATGGATTAATGCCTCGAATGTCTGCTATAGTCCAGCCAATGGCTCTCTTGTGTTCTCATAACACTCTCAACAACTTTTCTTCATGCTCCAATGTTAGCGAAGAAGAAATAATCACAGGTAATTCAGAAGAGTTTCCAAGAAATGCATACCTGAGATGGCTCGGAAGTAACTTCAGCTCCAGCTATGGTGGTTCTTCAATTGAGGGCTTCATTTGATCTTTCTTTGGGAGTTCCATACTTTCAACTGGTGGTGTTGATTCGAAACGGAATGGCTTGTCAAGATAGTTGATACATTCCAGAATTTCATCATCTGGCTCACTGTCAGTCATGTTGGTGATGCAAGCTTCAAGTTTGTCCGTGGAAATTGTATCAGTATCTTGGATGATACTATCAACAACATCAATTCTGAAACATTCTTCCTCCTTTTCATCACTCGGAAATTTCATGGCTTTGAAAACATTGAAGGTAACTTCTTGGTCTTGAACTCTCATGGTTAATTCTCTTTTTTGTACATCAATAACAGTTCGACCTGTAGCCAAGAATGGTCTCCCAAGAATGATATGTACATTTTTGTCTTCTTCCGTGTCAATGATGATGAAATCTGCTGGGAGAATGAGTTTGTCAACTTTGACAAGCACATCTTCAACGACTCCTCTCGAAAATACGAGCATTCGATCAGCAAGTTGCAGAGAGACTAAGATGGGCATTGCTTCTCCAATTTACAGTTTCCTATAAATAGAAAAAATACATTAAATTAACACTTACACCTAAGTCACATAAAGCCTTACCGATATAATATTCTCCGATGGTGCATGGGACAGTAAAACTACCAGGATCTTTCAACTTCGGGGGAAGCTTTCTCTAAATGATGGCGCTGCATTCTTCCGATAATGCTATTGTCTCATAATCTCCCAATCTTGTTTTTGTGAAAGAATGTCTTTCATGAATTTGGCATAGCTGTGCATTTGTTCCAAAGCTTCTATAAATGGAATGTTGATGTGTAGCTTTTTGAACACCTTCAATATTCGAGCAAACTGCTTGTCCAATTTGTTTTTCTGAAGACACTGAGGAAAAGGTGGAGGTGGAGTGATTTGATCTTTTTCTTTTTCCTTTGCTTCTTTTTCCTCTGCTTCCTTTTAATCCATCTGTGGAACTACATCTTTTGTAACTTCTTCAATGGTTGCCTTGATTCCAACATCTTTGTTGATTTCAGTACCACTTTTCAAGGTTATACATGGACATTGCTCATTCCCTCGGTTCCTTGGATTTGGCTCTGTGTTACTGGAAATATTTCCTAGCGGTCTGTAACTCTGAGCATTGGCTAGTTGTCCAATCTGATTTTCCAGTGCTTTGATGGAAGCTGATTTGCTCTGAAAGATAGCATCATATTTATTTAACTGAGCCAACACTTCTACTATTCCTGGTTCACTTGCCTGCTCCTGGCCTTTGTTCTGTTGCTGTTGGAATCCATGTGGTGGATAGTTCTTTGGCCCTGAATTGTTGCTCCATGAGAAATTGGAATGATTCTGTTGGGTTTTCTAGATCATCCAAAGATCAATTTAAGCTATAAAAAGTGTGAATACATCAAAGTAAAGTTGCGGAAATACTCACTTTGATCGGCTTTTGCGATGTGAAGAACACAAAACTTTTGCTCCATGGATGAAGCACTCGGTCATGCCCCTTTTGTGCTCCTTGTGTGTTCGATCAAGGTCCATTTGTGTGCTCCAAGCTCCAAGCTTTGTGAATGGATTCCATGCTCAAAGGTTTGTTTCCATATCACCTTTGAATGACATCTTTAGTGTGCTAGCACTTGGAAAAATTTGCCACAAATCCTTCCTTTGCTTTCTTACATCTCTCGGCCATGAGAGAAAATTGGCACCAAGTGCCGTGAGAGGGAGAGAGGAGAAGAGAAGTGTGTTGTGTAATTTTGATTTCAAAAATCAAATAACAATTACCACTTTCCAAAAATGTACAAGGCATTTAAGCCTTCCATCTACTCACATCACTCAAAAGTGACATCCATCACATCACTCAAAGTTGATGTGACTTACATCACAAGAATGACTAATGATGTGACGTGTGATGTGACTTGTGGGCCCCACTTAAATTCAAAATGTGAGTGGGCCCGCAAACACTCCCGGGCTAGGGTTCGTTAATTCCGAATTAACGAATTTTCCGTTGCGACGTAATTAAATCAAATTTAATTAAATAATTATGCCTAGCAAAATTACTATTCACATCGCTAACGAATTAATTCTAAATTAACTCGTTTGCCCGAATTAAAATCCAATTTTAATTCAGCGTCGAAATCTAATTTTGTATAAAATATCGAATATATTATTTTATCGATTAATTCCAAATTAATTGTTCTCTCTCTTTAAATAATATTTTATCCCAGATAAAATATCTCCGTAATTAATCCTAGATTAATTTTCTCTCTCTTATAATTAATCCCAGATTAATTATGTCTGAGCCATATGTCATCGGTGAATCTTCGGGAAGCGACCCATGAGATCCCTGGATATGTTGGCAGTAAATCTGGTCGTCGGACTATCCGAATACGTACGTACCTAGTACTACGTTTTTACCGATTTACAAGACATGGTTGGCTTCTAGCAAAGCACCGTGCCTACCCAATTCTCCAGAAATATTCTTAAAGGAATATGTAATCTATATCAGGCGTAGTATACGTAGTATTGCATATTGCGATCCAGTATCGGATGTCACATGCTAGGCCTGGGGTTGGAATTGTGTCTGCCCCGTATGAAGCACATATCGGATGTCTAGTAACTAGTCTCTATAATCGGATAATCATGACCTAGTCATATTATCCCGATGACTGCAGTACTAAAGAGTACTAGTTCCGTATCCTTCGTGACCATCATCTCCATATGACTGGAGTGATACTTCCATCTTGACATCACACCCAATACACTACGATTCTCAATATACCCAGAAGAGGCGTACACAGAACTTGTTAAAGCCCTAGATGACCAAAACTAAAGTATATTGATTGTCGCAAGTATTAACGATGTAAGTCTCAGGTTAAGACCAAATACACATACCCTGATTCGGACTTCCATAGACACATAGTCATACTACCAATGGAATTCCGAGGGGTCTATCCAGAGCGAAGCTGTTCCTGTACCATCGGTAAACACAACCTCATATTACACTTGTATGAGTATCCAATACCCAAATATATGAGAACTATGACGTTATGCTCCCATAACATGCACAAGTGCAATACTAGTCTATTCTGCATTATCGATGTCCAATCTCGATAATACTACGACTAGGGATGTTTTAATGATTAAACCTTAGTGGATTAATATTGTCTCAAATCTTATTAATCCGGAACTAATCATATAGACTTTTATCATTTATATATCCCGGTAATCCAATTACAAATGATAAAAGAGCAATTTCCTTTATCACATAGTTAATTTGTACAACAACACCATGTTCTGTACAAATAGTGATGCTATTGGTCATAATTGTCCAACAATCTCCCACTTGGCCTATAGCCAATCACTCAAGTGTCCTACACTTGAACTATATACGGGTCGCTCAAACTTCTGCTGAGAAAAAAATGTTATCGTCAGCGGATTTGCGAAATTATCATTTGATGCGATTTATTCGATCATCACATCACCACGATGTATGATCTAAATGAATCAGATGAATAGTTTAAGTATATACTTGGATCGTTGATGAGACCATTAATTCTTTAGCCTGTGATGTAGCCTAGCTCAGTTGCTAACATAACTACTCCTAATCCAATTAGGATTATATAGATCCAAAGTGCTTCTATTATTGCCTCAGCTGCAGCAATATTCCGCTTTTGTTGTTTATTCGGCAACAGTATCTTGCTTGGAAGATTTCCAGCTCATTGTTCCGTTATTCAAACTATATAGTACTCTTATTACGACTTATAGTCATTTTTTTCGGTTTGGAAACTTACAGCAGTGAACCCAGTCATTTCAAGTTCTCTTTCTCGATAGTATAAGACAGCATCCTTAGTTCATCTAAGATACTTAAGGATGTTCTTAACATCAATCCAGTGACTATCACTTGGATTGGCCTGATTGTGACTCCATATGCTCAAAGCATATGAGACACCAGGTCACGTACATTTATTTCAATGTACGAGTTCTAGGAGAGTGCCAACAACTTTTGATCTATCCCAGTAGATCTTTATTCCAAGAATAAAGGTTGTTTCTCCCAAGTATTCTACAGAGAATTTTTCATGAAAGCCAAGCTTTCACCGATTGTATTATGGGAATGTCATTTCCAAGAAATGATATATCATCATTATGTAGGAAAATCACTGTCAGTGCCGCTCCCACTAACCTCCTTATATATGTTGGGTTTCTACTATAGTCCCGGGATCAATTCAAGCAAGAAATCATCTGTGAATACAACAAAGAAGCATGGCGGAATCATACTTACATTGATCGGCTTTTGCGATGCGAGGAACAACAAAAATCTTCAAGCTTTTCCCTCCAAGGTTCTCGGCATTGACTCTATTTTGTGCTCCAATTTTCGGTCCTTCAAGCTACAAGCTTGGTGTGCATTCCATGCCCACAGGAGAGTTTCCCTATCACCTTCGCAAGACCCCGAATGTGTGCTAGCACTCTTGAAATTTTGCCACAAAATTTCTTATCACTTCCCCAAACTCTCGGCAATTGCAGAAAAAGAGAAGAGGAAGAATGGCCCATTGGACGTGAGATGGAGAGAGAGGAAGAGAAGTTGTGATGGTTGGTTTTGATAACCTCGGCAATAATAACCAAATTTGAATTTCCAAAGTCATAAAGGTACAATGCAATTAAGCCATCCAACCACTACCATCAATCACTCAAAAGTGACTAGTTGTCACATCACTCAAAGTGATTAGACATCACATCAATCAAAGTGACTAATGATTTGACGCTTGATGTGACTTGTGGGCCGCACTTGAATTTGAAAAACGAGTGGGCCCGCAAACACTCATGGGCTCGAGTTCGCTGATTCCGAATTAACGAATTTTCCGTTGCGACGTAATTAAATCAAATTTAATAAAATAATTATGCCTAGCAAAATTACTATTCACATCGCTAACGAATTAATTCTAAATTAGAACGTTTGCCCGAATTAAAATCTAATTTTAATTCCGCGTCGAAAACCAATTTCGTATAATATATCGAATATATTATTTTATCGATTAATTCCAAATTAATCGTTCTCTCTCTTTAAATAATATTTTATCCAGATAAAATATCTCCGTAATTAATCCTAGATTAATTTTCTCTCTCTCTTATAATTAATCCCAGATTAATAAAGTGCGAGTCATACGTCATCGGTGAATCTTCGGGAAGCAACCCATGAGATCCCCGGATATGTTGGCAGTAAATCCGGTCGTCGGACTATCCGAACACGTACGTACCTAGTACTACGTTTTTACCGATTTACAAGACATGGTTGGCTTCTAGCAAAGCACCGTGCCTACCCAATTCTCCAGAAATATTCTTAAAGGAATATGTGATCTATATCAGGCGTAGTATACGTAGTATTGCATATTACGATCCAGTATCGGATGTCACGTGCAAGGCCTGGGGCTGGAATTGTGTCTGCCCCGTACGAAGCACATATCGGATCTCTGGTAACTAGTCTCTATAATCAGATAAACATGACCTAGTCATAATATCCCGATAGCTACAGCAATAAAAGAGCATCAGTTCTGTATCCTGCGTGATCATCATCTCCACTATGACTGGAGTGATACTTCCATCTTGACATCACACCCAATACACTACGATTCTCAATATACCCAGAAGAGGTGTACACATAACCTGTTAAAGCCCAGGACGACCAAAACCAAAGTATATTGATTGTCGCAAGTATTAGCGGTGCAAGTCTCAGGTTAAGACCAAATACATCTACCCTGATTCGGACTTCTATAGACACATAGTCATACTACCAATGGAATTCCGAGGGGTCTATCCAGAGCGAAGCTGTTTCCGTACCATCGGTAAACACAACCTCTTATTACAATTGCATGAGTATCATATACCCAAATATATGAGAACTATGTCGTTATGCTCCCACAACGCGCACAAGTGTAATACTAGTCTTTTACGCATTATTCATGTCCAATCTCGATAATACTCTGACTATGGATATTTAATGACTAAACCTTCGTGGATTGATACTGTCTCATATCATCTCAATCCGGAACTAATCATATGGACCTTTTATCATTATACATCTAGGTAATCCAATTACAAATGATAAAAGGGCAATTTCCTTTGTCACATAGTTAATTTGTACAACAACACCATGATCTGTACAAATAGTGATGCTATGGGTCATAATTGTCCAACAATCTCCCACTTGGCCTATAGCCAATCACTCAAGTGTCCTACACCCGAACTATGTATGGTTCGCTCAAACTTCTGCTGAGGAAAGGCTTTCGTCAGCGGATGTGCAGTGTTTATCATCTGATGCGATTTGTTCGATCATCACATCGCCACGATGTATGATCCGAACGAATCAGATGAATATTGAATTATATATCTGGATCGTTGATGAGACCATTAATTCTTTAGCCTGTGGTGTAGCCCAGCTCAGCTGCTAACAGAACTACTCCTAATCTGATTAGGATTATATCGATCCAAATGGATTCTATTCCTGCCTCAGATGCAGCAATAATCCACTTTTGTTGTTTATTCGATAACAGTATCTTGCTTGGAAGATTTCCAGCTCACTGTTCCGTTATTCAAACTTTATAGTACCTTTGTTACGACTTATAGTCGTTTATATCGGTTAGGAAACTTGCAGCAGTGAACCCAGTTACTTCAAGTTCTCATTCTCCATAGTATAAGACAGCATCCTTAGTTCATCTAAGATACTAAAAGATGTTCTTAACATCAATCCATTGACTATCACTTGGATTGGCCTGATTGTGACTCCATATGCTCAAAGCATATGAGACACCAGGTCGCGTACATTTATTTCAATGTACGAGTTCTCGAAGAGTACCAATAACTCTTAGATCTATCCCAGTATATCCTTATTCCTAGAATAAAGGTTGTCTCTCCCAAGAATTCTACGAAGAATTTTCATGAAAGCCAAGCTTTCACCGATTGTATTATGGGAATATCATTTCCAAGAAATGATATGTCATCATTACTTAGGACTTTCATGTCAGTGCGCTCCCACTAACATTCTTATATACACAAGAATTATATTCGTTTTTGAATTAAATCATACACCATTATGATTACATCAAAACGATATAGTTCCAAGAACTCAATGCTTGCTTCAATCCATCAATGGATCGAATAACTCACAAACCTGTTTGCTTGTTTTGGTACGACAAAACCGTCAGGATGTTATAAACATCCTCCAAAAGGTTTCCTTTTAAGGAAAGCGATTTTGACATTCCAACTGCCATATTTCATGAATAAAATATGCAACTTAAGCAAGCATTATCCAAATGGATTTAACCATGGCAACGAGTAAAAGGTCGTCATAATCGACACAATGTTGATAACGATACATTTTCGCTACAAGCCTAGCTTGGTATGTTTGTATGTTGCCTTCCATGTATCTTCCTTGAAGACTTATATAGTACCAATAGGTACAATGCCTTCTGGTACATTTTCGCTACAAGCCTAGCTTTGTACGTTTGTATGTTGCCTTCCATGTATGTCTTCCTTGAAGACTTATATAGTACCAATAGGTACAATGCCTTCTGGTACATCAACTAGTGTCCAAACTTAGTTGATATACATGGAATCCATTTCGGACTTCATGGCACTTTGCCATAACTGGGAGTCGATACCTTGTATCACTTCCTCATACATAGTCAGTTCGCATTCCTCAATAAGATTGACATCTTTATGAGGTGAGATCAGAAACCCATACCCCAGGTTGTTTTCTGACTCTCTCCGACTTACGTGGTTCTTGTGTATTCGAAGATTATTGGTATAGTTTCATCCTTGATGAACTATTTATATTCCATTAAGGAATCGGTGTCCGGAATAGTATTACTCCAATTTTCATCGAGTTTCACTTTCCTCCCACTTACCACTACATATTGGTATTCCTCTTAGGAAACCCGCACGGCGAGCAACAATTACATTATTCTCTTGTGAGTTGTATAAGTACTATAATTTGGTTTCCCTAGGATAACCCATAATTAGGCACTTATCCGATTTGGGTTCTAGTTTGGTATCATTCAAACAAATGTCTAGCATACCCAAATCTTCAGGAATGAGAAAACCCGGTTTCTTTCTTGTTCATATATAATATGAAGTCTGTCTAACAGATTTTATGGAACCTTATTCAAAATAAGTTTTGCACTGTTTATGCGTATCCTTTGAAGGAAATGGTAGCTCAGAGTGACTCATGATTAACCATATTATGTCCAACAAAATTCGGTTTCTCTGTTTGGACACACCGTCAATTGACGTGTTCTGGGAGGAGTCATCATTGAAAGAATACTATACTCTTTCATATATACGAGAAACTTATTGCTTAAGTATTTTCCATCATGGTTTAATTATGATGTTTTAATACTTTAGCCGATCTGTCTGTCAACTTCGTGTCGAAACTCTTTGAATTCATCAAAAGTTTCTGATCCGTGTTTCAAAAGAAACACATAACCATAACGCGATGCAACATCCGTAAAGGTTACGAAGTATTCATATCCACCTCTAGCCTAGCTAGACATGGGCCCACTTACGTCACTATGTACGAGGGCTAACAGATCGGTGGCACTTGCACTTTTACCAAGTAAAAGGTGTTTTAGGCACTTTGCCTAATAAACTAGATTCGTAGACATTATTTGAATAGAATCAAATTTGTCCTAGTACCCACTCTTCGAAAGTGTGGATATACAAGTCATGTTTAATTGTGTCCCAGACAACAATGCCACAAATAAGTCTCAACTGATTCACTCAGTTTGAGTTATTTGTTTGTCATGTCATATGTATGAGATTTATTTATATTCAAAATATAAATACTGTTATTCACATCTAATGTGTTTATCTCAATATCATCTTTATAAAATGAAACAATTTAGTGTTCTAGAATATAAAGGTATACCCGCAACGGGTTAAACCATAATATAGAGATAATGTATCAAGTCAAACCAGTTACATTTTAACAGTTTCCTAATTTAAATACATACCCGAATGGTAGTTCCTAAACTTAGGTTTCTACGGTTAAAACAGTGACTGTTGTCCCGTTTCTGATTCGTAGATATATCTTATCTGAAGTTAGTATCTTGCTCTCAGCAGATTCTGCACATCAGCACATATTTATGTACCACATCTAGTATCTAAAATCCAATTTTAATACTAGTAGTGAACATGTTTATGACAAACATATTTGAAGTCGGAGCATTGCACCGTCTTCAATTCCTTCATGTCTACCTTGTCCATACGGCAGTCACGCTTCCAGTGACCCCATTTGCCACAGTTTAGGCAGACATCTAGGGATGTGTCTTTTGTCTTCCTATAAGACTATGATGATTTTGTCTTTGCCCCTTTTTCACACCCCAGAAGCCTTTGGCCAAGCCTTGGCCTTCTGGGATGTCGAAGTAAGATGCGCCTTGCGCGTCTTGTCCTATTGCAAACTCTGGCTTTGTCTCCTTGAGCATAGCCATTAACTCTCCAAGAGTTTTCTATTGCAATTTGTGCTTCTAAGATCTAAGGATAGATCTATGAAGATCCTTCAATTTCAATATCATACTATAAGGATCTAATCCTTAGTTCTGACTAAGAAATTAAGGAGTTTTTGCGGCAAGAATAATCGATTAAGCACTAAAGTTATCATCACATGAATATTCCAAATATCATGTTCTACTATTTGCTTAACTTCGGGCTTAGGCTCGAGACGTCACTATATCAAATAAAGTAACTTCTCGGTTACCAGGACTATCCTGAGATTTTATTCCAATTGAAAATTAAATCTGTTTAAAAATATTTTCACCCAGGTTTATGTTTTAAACGGTAATCTTTCATTTATCTTGATCGATATAGTCCAACTATCCAATCAACGATTTTAGGTACTATTTATTATAATGATTACTATAGTCCAACTATATAATCAACTATAAATTTAATGGGTTAAATTCAAAAACATTGATTACTATAATCCAATTATATAATCAACTATAATTGAAGTAGTTTGAATACAGTCCAACTGTTTATTTAAAACAACATTAAATATTAGTCCAACTAATATATTAATTTATTTGATGAAAAATTGAAATGAGCGCGTATGGCAAGTAACTAAACGAATATTGCAAATTTATATTTTCCTCCCACTATTTTTCGGCGAGCCTCTAACCCTCTGTGGAGTACTCGAGAAACCTTGTTTCCTAGTGGGCTAGGATCCCATTAAATAACACACAATCTTGACTTTGGCCAACAATTGTATGGTAATTAACTAGGTAGATCTCTAAGATCAATTGGATCCCATCCAATTCCTAGATCCAGTAGGTGGACATTCAAGTCCGAAACATATATCTTATATATGCCAATATATCCAATATATTGCCTAACCTTTTTCCTCTGAATCAACTAAGCCTTGGCTTTGGCACAACAAACTTAGTGATCCCAGTTAAGCGGAACCCATTGACCTTGGAAAGCTTCGTAATCAATGTTGATGGACAATAAGTGATCTTGACTTTGGCCAACAAATCACAACTTGGACAAGACACCGATATGGAACAAAGCCTTCATGATTCAAACACATCCTCGACGGACAAAGGTCTTGAATTTGGCCAACAAACCAGTGCCAATCTTGGATCTTGAGTAAGAATCAGTCAATGGAAGGAAAAACGCTTAATATGTGTTGAGGGTTTTTCGCGTAAATTGGCAACCAATTTATTATCTTTGTTAAGGTCTCATCATCATACACCCTTAAACATGCATTCTAAACACATAATAAGGCGCGTAAGTAAATAATATAATAATGATATGCGGATGGATATTTAAACATTGTTCCTAGAACAAATCTCTTTCTTCCTCTCTCCCGCTAGCACAAGTATTACTTCTACCCGATTACATAACACTTCTAAAGAAACCTCATTTACATTGAGGGGAATAGGTGAGAAGAGAAATACAAAGAGTCAAGAGGTAATAGGCTGGACACGCAGGTCCAATTAATAAATTCTAAATTTATTACAACAATTTCCAAATTGCCCTCACCCATCTAATATCCATCTGATATACATTATTCATACATCGCATCCATGTATTTACACAAGCATGTTATCAATCAATCTAATCCAATTAATTAATCTGAAAATTAATGACCATCCAATGTTCAAACAAACGATTTGATTTTGCGCGAGTCAAACTCGTTTTACGAATAAGTACTCAAAGTACGAATTCTTGAATTATATTAAACTACAACATTAAATCCAATTTAATTTGTATTTAATACTAATTCATTTATTTAATTCCAAATTAAATAATTACACTTTTAATGTGCCTTTACGACTTAGATTCTAAATCTAATCGTTACGGGTCTCAAAGCCCGATTAACATCCAATGTCAATTTAATTAAAGTCCAATGGGCTTTTAATTAATTTCTTAAGGCATGGACTTTGGGTCAATATGGGTCAAACCCAAATACCAAAGCCCATTTAAGGAATCACCCTTATTTGCCAAGAAACCAATTTAGGCCAATTAGGCCCAATTAAAATTAAGGTCCATTTAGTAAATTTTGGACTTTATGGATATAGTTTTGGGCCCAATTGGATCCAACCAATTAGCCTAAACCAAACTTGGGCCAACCAAGCCCATTAAGCCCATTACAACTTTAAAAGCCCAATTCCAAATTTGGCCCAATTAATTAAATTACCAAAATTCCAAATTTCATATTTTAATTAACCTAAAGTGTATGCCATAATTAATTAACCAAATTAATATTTCCAAAACATCAATTTACACAATTAATTATGCTTATTATCATCAACTATGTCCAACACAATTGAATCAAAAAATCAATCATTTTAACATGCTTCAATGTCACGGCATTTAGGGTTTTATGTCCAATTCCAAATTTAATCCAATTAAATCTCAATTAACATTTCCCAAATGATTTCAACTCATCCAATGATCAAAATCAAAAAATTCCATGACATTAGGCATCACTCACATTCGGCGGCCAAGCCAAAATATTGGGGAAAATTTGATCCAATCCATTTTCACAAATTGATCACAAATAACTCCAAGTCATTCATATACAAGCATGCTCAAACAAGTAATTTCACTCAAACATGCTCAAATTCAATTTACCCAAATTTTACCCTAATCAAATTTCATGCTCAAAATGGTTCAAGATACCATTGTTGGGTTTCTACTATAGTCCCGGGATCAATTCAAGCAAGAAATCATGTGTGAATACAACAAAGAAGCATGGCGGAATCATACTTACATTGATCGGCTTTTGCGATGTGAGGAACAACAAAAATCTTCAAGCTTTTCCCTCCAAGGTTCTCGGCATTGACTCCATTTTGTGCTCCAATTTTCGGTCCTTCAAGCTCCAAGCTTGGTGTGCATTTCATGCCCACGGGTGAGTTTCCCTATCACCTTCGCAAGACCCCAAATGTGTGCTAGCACACTCTTGAAATTTTGCCACAAAATTTCTTATCATTTCTCCAAACTCTCGGCAATTGCAGAAAAAGGAAAGGGAAAAGGGCCCATTAGGAGTGAGAGGGAGAGAGAGGAGAGAAGTTGTGATTTTGGTTTTTTGATTTCCAAAATCAATAATAAACATATAACAAATTTGAATTCCAAATTCAAAAAGAAATAATGCAATTAAGCCATCCAACCACTACCATCAATCACTCAAAAGTGACAAGTTGTCACATCACTCAAATTGATAAGACATCACATCATCAAAGTGACTAATGATTTGACGCTTGATGTACTTATGGGCCGCACTTGAATTCGAAATGCGAGTGGGCCCGCAAACACTCCCGGGCTCGGGTTCGCTAATTCCGAATTAACAATTTTCCGTTGCGACGTAATTAAATCAAATTTAATTAAATAATTATACTAAAATTACTATTCACGTCGCTAACGAATTAATTCTAAATTAACTGGTTTGCCCGAATTAAAATCTAATTTTAATTCCACGTCGAAATCCAATTTCGTATAATATATCGAATATATTATTTTATCAATTAATTCCAAATTAATCGTTCTCTCTCTTTAAATAATATTTTATCCCAGATAAAATATCTCTGTAATTAATCCTAGATTAATTTCTCTCTCTCTTATAATTAATCCCAGATTAATAAAGTGCGAGTCATACGTCATCGATGAATCTTCGGGAGCGACCCATGAGATCCATGTATATGTTGGCAGTAAATCCGGTCGTC
>SKCR01031780.1:0-123727 GCA_019454045.1 Zanthoxylum bungeanum
TTGACAACCAGTCACTATTCATGAGTGATGCGAATTGTTGGATTGCATTTATTGCTATTTTGCCTCCAAAATTGTCTAAGCTTTTTGGAAAAGCTTTGACTAATTTTTAGTATATGTTTTATTAGGTTTTTGGAAAACCAAATACACAACACACTTCCTCCTCTCTCTCTCTCCTACAATCGGCCAAGGGCCAAAACTTTTTCTTTCTCCATTTTCTTGGCAAGGCCGAAAATTACAAGAAGTAAATGGAAGATTTGTGGCAAATCTTTCCAATGCTAGCACATGAAGAGTCATCCAAGGTGACAGGGAAACAAACTCATGAGCATGGAATCACAACACGAAGCTTGGAGCTTGGAGATCCATCCATGGAGTTGACCAAAATTGGAGCACAAAAACAGCCCAAAGCTGTGAGCCTTTTGGAGTTAAAGCTTGAAGATTTTTGTTGTTCCTCGCATCGCAAAATCCGATCGATGTAAGTATGATTCTGCCATACCTCTTTGAGTATTCACACATGTTTCATTGCTTGAATGATCCTTGGGACTAACCTAGAAACCCAACAATGGTATCAGAGCCAGGTTGATCATGAAATTGAAATTAGGGTAAAATTGGGCAAAATTGATTTGAGCATGTTTGAGTGAAATTGATTGTTTGAATATGCTTAAATGATGATAACATGGTGTTATGCATGATCAATTTGATGAAAATTGGATTGGATCAAATTTTTCCCCATTTTTTGGCTTGGCCGAATGTATGCTTGCCCTTAATGTCATGGTGATTTTTTGATTTTGATCATTGGATGAGTTGAAATCATTTGGGGAATGTTGATTTAGGATTGAATTTTGAATCGGACATGAAAAACCCTAATTACCGTGAATGATGTAGCAAGGAAATGATTGATTTTTGATTCAAATGTGTTGGACATGTTTTGATGATGATAAGCATAATTAATTGTGTAAATTGATGTTTTGGAAATATTAATTTGGTTAATTAATTATGGCATACACTTTAGGTTAATTAAATTATGGAATTTGGAATTTTGGTAATTTAATTAATTAGGCCAAATTTGGAATTGGGCTTGTAAAGTTGTAATTGGGCTTAATGGGTTTGGTTGGGCCAAGTTTGGTTTAGGCTAATTGGTTTGATCCAATTGGGCCCAAAACCATATCCATAAAGTCCAAATATAACTAATGGACCTTTAAAACTTTAATTGGGGCTAATGGGCCTAAATTGATTTCTTGGCAAATAAGGGTGATTCCTTAAATGAGCTTTGGTATTTGGGTTTGACCCATATTGACCAAAACTCCATGCCTTAAGAAATTAATTAAAAGCCCATTGGACTTTTATTAAATTAACATTGGATGTTAATTGGGTTTTGAGACCCGTAACGATTAGATTTAGAATCTAAGTCGTAAAGGCACATTAAAAAGTGTAATTATTTAATTTAGAATTAAATATAGAATTAGTATTAAATACTAATTAAATTGGATTTAATGTTGTAGTTTAATATAATTCGAGAATTCGTACTTTGAGTACTTATTCGTAAAACGAGTTGGACTCGCGCAAAATCAAATCGTTGTTTGAACATTGGATGGTCATTAATTTTCAGATTAATTAATAGGATTAGATTGATTGATAACATGCTTGTGTGAATACATGGATGCGATGTATGAATTATGTATATCGGATGGATATTAGATGGGTGAGGGCAATTTTGGAAATTGTTGTAATAAATTTAGAATTTATTAAATTGGACCTGCGTGTCCAGCCTATTACCTCTTGACTCTTTGTATTTCTCTTCTCACATATTCCCCTCAATGAAAATGAGGTTTCTTTAGAAGTGTTATGTAATCGGGTAGAAGTAATACTTGTGCTAGCAGGGAGAGAGGAAAGTGAGAGATTTGTTCTAGGAACAATGTGTTAAGTATCCATCCGCATATCATTATTATTTTATTTATACGCGCCTTATTATGTTTTTTAGAATGCATGTTTAAGGGTGTATGATGATGAGACCTAACAAAGATAATAAATTGGTTGCCAATTTACGCGAAAAACCCTCACAAAATATTAAGCGTTTTTCCTTCCATTGATTGATTCTTACTCAAGATCCAAGACTGGCACTAGTTTGTTGGCCAAAGTCAAGACCTTTGTCCGTCGCGGATGTGTTGGAATCATGAAGGCTTTGTTCCATATCGGTGTCTTGTCCAAGTTGTGATTTGTTGGCCAAAGTCAAGATCACTTCTTGTCCATCGACATCGATCACAAAGCTTTCCATGGTCAATGGGTTCCGCTTAACTGGGATCATTAAGTTTGTTGTGCCAAAGCCAAGGCTTAATTGATTCAGAGGAAAAAGGTTAGGGAATATATTGGATATATTGGCATATATAAGATATATGTTTCAGACTTGGATGTCCACCTACTGGATCTAGGAATTGGATGGGATCCAATTGATCTTAGAGATCTACCTAGTTAATTATCATACAATTTGTTGGCCAAAGTCAAGATTGTGTGTTATTTAACGGGATCCTAGCCCACTAGGAAACAAGGTTTCCCGAGTACTCCACAGAGGGTTAGAGGCTCGCCGAAAAATAGTGGGAGGCAAGTATTAAATTTGCAATATTCATTTAGTTACTTGCCAATACGTGCTCATTTCAATTTTTCGTCAATAAAATTAATATATTAGTTGGACTGATATTTAATTTTTTTTAATTAAACAGTTGGACTGTATTTAAACTATTTCAATTAATAGTTGATTTTATAATTGGATTATAGTAATCAATATAATTGAATTTAACCAATTAAATTATAGTTGATTTATAGTTAGACTATAGTAATCATTATAATCAATAGTACCTAAAATCGTTGATTCGATAGTTGGACTATTGGAATCAAGATAATTGAAAAATTAGTGTTTAAAACATAATCTTGGGTGAAAATGTATTTAAACAGCTTTAATTTTCAAATTGGGAATAAAATCTCAAGATAGTCCTGGAGACCGAGAAGTTACTTTATTTGATAGAGTGACGTCTCGGGCCTAAGCCCGTAGTTGAGCAAATTGTAGAACATGATATTTGGAATATTCATATGATGATAACTTTAAGTGCTTAATCTGTTATGCTTGCCGCAAAGACTCCTTAATTTCTTAGTCAGAACTAAGGATTAGATCCTTATATTATGATATTGAAATTGAAGGATCTTCATAGATCTATCCTTAGATCTTAGAAGTACAAATTGCAATAGAAAAATCTTGGAGAGTTAATGGCTATACTCAAGGAGACAAAGCCAGAGTTTGCAATAGGGCAAAAATCGCAAGGCGCATCTTACTCCGACATCCCAAAAGACCAAGGCTAGGCCAAAGGATTCTGGGGGTGGAAAAAGGGGCAAAGGCAAAGTCATTATAATCTTCTGGGAAGACATAGGACATATCCCAAAATGTCTGCCTAAACTATGGCAAACGGGGTCACTGGAAGCGTGACTGCCGTATGGACAAGGCATACATGAAGGAATTGAAGACGGGCAAGGCTCCGACTTCAAATATGTTTGTCATCAACATGTTCACTACTAGTATTAAAATTGGATTTTAGATACTAGTGTGGTACATAAATATGTACTGGTGTGCAATATCTGCTGATTAGCCGGACACTAACTTTAGTTGAGATTTATCTGCGAGTTGGAAACGGGACGACAATCGATGTTTTTAATCGTAGAAACCTAAGTTTAGGAACTACCCTTGGGGTGTGTACTTAAATTGGAAACTGTTAAAATGTACCTAGTTTGACTAGAAACATTATCTTTATATTAGGGTTTAAAAGCGTTGCGGGTATACCTTTATATTCTAGAACACTAAAGTTTTTTATTTTATAAAGATGATATTGAGATACACACATTAGATGTGAATAACAATATTTATATTTTGAATATAAATAAATCTCAAACATATGACATGACAAACAAATAGCTCAACTGATTTAATCAGTTGAGACTTTAAGTGGCATTATTGTCTAGGACAAATTAACAAGACTCTTATATCCACACTTTCGAAGAGTGGGTACTAGGACGGATTTGATTCTAATCAAATAAGGTCTACGAATCTAGTTAATTAGGTAAAGTTCCTTTTACTTGGTAAAAGTGCAAGTGCCACCGATCTGTTAGCCCCCGTTCATAGTGACGTAAGTGGGCCCATATCTAGCTAGGCTAGAGGTGGATATGAACACTTCGTAACCTTTACGGATGTGGCATCGCGTTATGGTTATGTGTTTCTTGTGAAACACGATCAGAAACTTTTGATGAATTCAAAGAGTTTCGACACGAAGTTGACAGACAGATCAACTAAAGTATTAAAACATCATGATTAGACTATGATGGAAATACTTAAGCAATAAGTTTCTCAATTATATGAAAGAATATAGTATTCTTTCAATAAGGACTCCTCCCGGAACACGTCAGTTTGACGGTGTGTCTGAACAGAGAAACCGAATTTTTGTTGGACATGATATGGTTAATCATGAGTCACTCTGAGCTACCATTTCCTTCAAAGGATACGCATTAAACAGTGCAAAACTTATTTTGAATAAGGTTCCATAAAAATCTGTTAGACAGACTTCATATTAGATATGAACAGGAAAGAAACTAGGTTTTCTCAATCTTGGAGATTTTGGTATGCTGGGCATATGTTTGGATGATACCAAACCAGAACCCAAATCGGATAAGTGCCTAATTGTGGGTTATCCTAGGGAAACCAAAGTATAGTACTTATATAACTCACTAGAGAACAATGTAATTGTTGCTCACCATGCGGTTTTCCTAAGAGGAATACCTATATGCAGTGGTAAGTGGGAGGAAAGTAAAACTCGATGAAAATCGGAGTAATACTGTTCCAGGCACCGATTCTTTAATGGAACACAAATAGTTCATCAGGGATGAAACTATACCAATAATCTACGAATACACAAGAACCGCGTAAGTCGGAGAGAGTCTAAAAATAACCTGGGGTATGGGTTTCTGATCTCACCTCGTAAAATTGTCAATCTTATTAAGGAATACGAACTGACTACGTATGAGGAAGTGATACAAGGTATCGACTCCCTATTATGGCAAAGTGCCATGAAGTCCGAATGGATTCCATGTATACCAACCAAGTTTTAGACACTGGTTGATGTACCGGAAGGTATTGTGCCTATTGGTACTAATAAAGTCTTCAAGGAAGACATACATGGAAGGCAACATACCAACGTACAAAGCTAGGCTTGTAGCGAAAATGTATCGTTATCAACATTGTGTCGATTACGACAAAACCTTTTACCTGTTGCCATGGTTAAATCCATTTGGATAATGCTTGCTGATGCTGCATGTTTCATTCATGAAATATGGCAGCTGAACGTCAAAATCACTTTCCTTAAACGGAAACCTTTTGGAGGATGTTTATAACATCCTGACGGTTTTGTCGTACCAAAATGAGCAAACAAGGTTTGCAAGTTAAATCAATCCTTTATGGATTGAAGCAAGCATTGCGTTCTTGGAATTATCGTTTTGATGTAATCATAATGTATATGATTTAATTCAAAACGAAAATGATTCTTTTGTATATAAGGGGGTTAGTGGGAGCGCACTGACAGTGAATGTCCTAAATAAATGATGACATATCATTTCTGGAAATGATATTCCCATAATACAATCGTGAAAGCTTGGCTTTCATGAAAATTCTCCGTAGAATTCTTGGGAGAAACACCTTTATTCTAGGAATAAAGATCTACTGAGATAGATCTAAAGGTTGTTCGTACTCTCCGAGAACTCGTACATTGAAATAAATATACGCGACCTGGTGCCTCATATGCTTTGAGCATATGGAGTCACAATCAGGCCAATCCAAGTGATAGTCACTGGATTGATGTTAAGAACATCCTTTAGTATCTTAGATGAACTAAGGATGATTTCTGAAACTATGGAGAATGAGAACTTGAAGTGACTGGGTTCACTGCTGTAAGTTTCCTAACCGATAAAAACGACTATAAGTCGAAAAAGGTACTATAAAGTTTGAATAACGGAACAGTGAGCTGGAAATCTTCGAAGAAAGATACTGTTACCGAATAAACAACAAAAGTGGATTATTGCTGCAGCTGAGGCAGCAATAGAAGCTTTTTGGATCGATAATAATCCTAATTAGATTATGAGCAGTTTTGTTAGCAGCTGAGTTAGGCTACAGCACATGCTAAAGAATTAATGGTCTCATCAACAATCCAGATATATACTTCAAATATTCATCTGATTCGTTCGGATCATACATGACTGGTTTAAACACACACGTATAACGCAAGCGCACGTATCATTCAAGTAGTATAAAAATATCGATCCCACGAGGACTTAATTCCTACTATTTTTATTAATTGTTGATACTATTTGTTTACAAATATCTAATTGAGGGAGAAGGGAATTGATTGCTTGAATGATTTGATTTGTAGATTTGCTAAATAAATAAAAAGATAAAAAGACAAAAGAAAATACTAAGGAAAATAAAAGACTCAAAGATTTAGGGTTGTGAATCATTCTAATATGTTTAAAAAGATGAAGTGATTATTTTAAGTTTGTGTAATAAATCTGTTTACTAACCTAGAACATGAATTTATGTGAAAGCATCTGTCGATGGTCAGACACAAATACCCAGTTTAATCCAATCGAACCATATGTCTATGTCAACCAAATTATCTGGATTCATTAAGTTTAAGTTCTAATTATGGCTACCCCCGCCCGACAGGTATATGTCTATCCTGTAAGGAAATCTATTAAAGGGTTATCTATGCTCAAAGAAGATCGTGGGCTATTAGTCAAAATGTTGAAACCTAAAATCCCTATGTCTAGTTCATTTTAGATTACCACATCAATCTTATTGGTGATCAAACAACAAGAAGCATTTAAGCCTTAATAAGTAAACCTTTAAATTACTCAAATATAAAATAACCTCTTATAAACCGGTGATATTAGATTTCATCACAACCTAGAAACTAACTTAGTTATAACACATAGTTATGACAAATAAAAAAAAAGACATAAAAATTACTAAAAAGTAAATGCAAAAAAAAAAAAAAAAATGCTAAGGTAAAAGGAATTAACTTCTACTATTTACTATTTAGATATCTCCCATAAAATAATATATAATCTTGTGATATTTTAAACCAACCGTCCGGAATGGCGGTATCCTGATTAAGTCAAATTCAAATATACCAGCCATAAGGCGGAACAGAAATATAAAATTAAACCAACCGTCCAGTATGGCGGTATCCTCATTAAGTCAGGTTTAACCAATTTAAATTGAATAACCAACCATCCAGAATGGCGGTATCCTTTATTAAGTCAGGTTTTAAATAGTTTATATATTATATTTTAAGGGAGATTAATCTAAATAGAAAAAGTAAAAGTATTACCTTATTACCTCAGCATGGAGAAGTTACCCCCTCATGGATGAATAAAAACTACTATTTATAGAAGAGAATTACTACTACAACGTAAATAAAACTGAATAAAAGAACTAAAGAGAGAACTCTCAATTTATTTATAGGATTTCAGAGGATGAGGTACATTTGAAACTTAAGAAATCAAACTCAATTTATAGGCAAAAAAATCCAATTCTTTATTATTATTTTTCTGATTTTTTTATTTTTTTATTTTTTATTATTATTATATTTTTTTATTTTTTTGGATCGCTGAATTTTCGACACGTGGCATGGTGGCTAAAAAAAACGGCTCGTTGAATTTTTTGACACGTGGCATGCGGTGCACGTTAGCAGATTGCTTGTGATGATGACACGTGGCATGGTGCACGTTAGCAAAGTCAAACTTGGAAACTTTGAATTTTTGACCTGGCGCATATTAGCAGTCTCCAGGGCACGTTAGAGGTCGGGACGCCCAAAATTACCAAAATACCCTTGTGTCGGGACACCAAATCACCAAAATACCCTTTTGCCAAATGTCACAGTTTTGCTCCAAATCACCCCAGAATGTCCTGAAACTTTATTTATCTACAAAATAACACAAAACACATCAAAATATTCACAAAACTCAAGAAACTATACAAAATATTAAGTTAAATGAGTGGGAAATAGTGATACATTTACCACTCATCACACCCCCAAACCTAACATTTTGCTAGTCCTCGAGCAAAATAAAATAACATAATAAAATTTAACTAAGCCACTTTCGTAGGGATCACGGTTGCATTTAGCATATGCAACAAGCCTTTAAACCCCTAAGTGTCCCTAGTGGACGAGTTGTAGTCTCGTGAGGGTTTACAGCAATGATACCCACAAGAATTTTACAAAAGTAAAAAGGTAGTAAAACTAATGCACACAAAAGCAAAAAGACAAGTGAAAAAGAGAATAAAGATGTTAGTGACTAATTAGGTGAAACTTCTACTCCAAGTTTACTAGTTGTTTTGTTTCATTCTAAATTACTGAATAAGTAAATTCTCCGATTATTTTTATCATTCTTCATATACACAGCTAACAAAGTTTTATTCAACTCATTTTTGCCCACAACAGTCATAAGTGCAGTTAATAAGAGAGTAATATTTGTGTCCTAAAGTTTTATCAAAGTTCACATCTTTTGTTGTAGTGGAATAAATTTTCTGATTTTTCTGATTTTTTTCTTTGATTTTTTTCTCTATTTTTTATTTATATACAATACCTTCCATCTATGTAACGAGCTTTGGGCCGGTGGCTCCCAAACCAGTTGGCCTTAGGGCACCAGGTGTTAAGACACCCCTACGGACTTATTACTCAGACTACAGATATATGAATATTTTTTCAGCATCTTTAATCCATGTAGCGAGTGTTGGGCCAGTGACTCCCAAACCAGTTGGTTTTAGGGAACTAGGTGTTAAAACACCCTTACAGACTTAATAACTCAGATGTATATTTTTTTTTATTCCATCACTTTTTTGAGATGCTTCCTCCAAATGAACTAGAGTACTGGATATTACAAACTTTTCAATTTTTAACTCATGTCCGTATATTACTATGCATGTTGATAATACCTGCCAACTGAGCATATGAAGATCTATTTTAGTCAGTTTTATGAAGAATTTAAAAATTAAATAATTCAGAAGGAAATAAATAAAAATAACTTGTTTCGAAAAAATGGGTTTGAAATACGTCTCAGGAGAGAGAATTCCTTACACAGCTATCTCTTACCAATTTCACCTTTTTAGTCAACATAAAAACCATAAACATAAAAAATAACTTCTACTGGTCATGGTGTGTGACTAACTGTCGAATGGAATTCCCGTTGTAGATTCCCCAGAGGGAGGGTGGAGCGAGGCTCACTTAAGTACCCAAACCTCTTAGGCTCTTATCGCTTGGTGACAGGAATAAACAACGTGTCCTCCAAACTAGTTTATCACAACAAGCTACTGGTGAATTATTATCTAGGTGCCTTCACAAATTTTCCTTATAGAGAGGTAGTGAGTGAAGGAAGACACCAAACCATTTCCTAGCTTTAAATATGCCTTTGTTTTTGAATTTTTTTTTTTTAATTTTTTTTGTATTTTTCGAAAAATTTTGGACTAAAAATAAAAATACAATAAGAACAAGATACTATTAACTATTCCTCACCCCCAAACCTAAATGAGACATTGTCCCCAATGTCTTAAACAGTAGAAGAAGAGTTTAGAAGATAGTACCTGGTTAGCTGAAATTCTACAGGAAAATTAAAGGTTAAGATCCAGATTTATTCGACGCTTCTTACCACGATCATCTTCGGACCATTTTATCTTTGGAAGGACAGGGTCAATTTGTGGTTCATAGGCTATGAGTTGGTCTATTAGATCCGGAGCAGTTCTGGCAGTAAAAAGTAGTTCTTTCAAAAGTTTTGACACGAACCCATTTCTTCGGGCATCATCAAGAAACACACAAAGAAAATCATAAAATCCATCAACGTTAAACAGCCCAATTGGTTTCTGGTGTATGTTCAGGTTCGCCCAAGATAGTACAATAAAAATTACCTCTAATGTACCCAAGCCACCTGGCAAAGCAATAAAAGCATCAGAACGGTTAATCATTTCTACCAGTCGTTCAGACATACCTGGCATGATCAGTTCCTCTCCGTTTGATGGTTCAATGAGATTTGCCTCCGCCAAGGGTTTTGGTATGATTCCCAAAACATGACTGCCTTCTTCCTGTACAACCTTTGAAACAATCCCCATTAGTCCAAGATTGCCTCCGCCATATATTAAGTGCATATTCCTTGCAGCTAAGACTCGACCCAATTCTTTTGCTACCTCTATGTATTGTGGTTTAGTACCAACATACTACCGCAAAACACACAGATGTTTTCAACTCGTCTTCTTGAAGTGGCTTCCATTTTTTTATGTATTTCTTTCTCAACTCTGGATGCCTTCAAAAGTGCAATGACGGGCTGAATTTATAGTACCTGAAAAAGGGTGAGTAAAAATAGCACTAGTATCTTCCAAATGAAGCTTGTTAGCTAAACAAAACAAAAGAAATCGTGAAAAGTCAAAAAGTATGGATCCTGTCTACGAAAATAAAGATAATTACAACAGAAAAGCGAATCAAAGCAATAATTAAGGCAACAGAATTGTGTATTCAATACGCCACTCGCTCAGTATAAATTCATTAGGATGTGTCTCAAGAATTAATTCTTTACTCAGCCATCGCTAATGAATTGGTTCTCATCTTTATGATTGCCAAACACCATTCCTTCTGTCTTAAAATGCTCCGTTTGTGCTTTTCCCTACAAAACAACACACAAAATTAAAAATTCTACAACATGTATACACAAAATATGAAAACAAAAATTACAACAAATTGCATGGGTTGCCTCCCTGCTAGCGCTAAATTTTTCGTCTTCAGCCAGACGTGATTGAAATCTATCTGTCAAAGAGGTTTCAACGCCGTTTTGGATGTTCTATTAAAGACAATCTCGTGAGCGTTGCTTTTGAAGGGTCTCTCCCCGGCAACGGCGCCAAAAACTTGACCGGTGTAAACACACACGTATAACGCAAGCGCACGTATCGTTCAAGTAGTATAAAAATATCGATCCCACGAGGACTTAATTCCTACTATTGTTATTAATTGTTGATACTATTTATTTACAAATTTCTAATTGAGGGAGAATGGAATTGATTGCTTGAATGATTTGATTTGTAGATTTGCTAAATAAATAAAAAGATAAAATACAAAAGAAAATACTAAGGAAATTAAAAGACTCAAAGATTTAGGGTTGTGAATCATTCTAATTTCTTTAAAAAGATGAAGTAATTATTTTAAGTTTGTGTAATAAATCAGTTTACTAACCTGGAACATGAATTTATGTGAAAGCATCTGTCGATGGTCAGACACAAATACCCAGTTTAATCCAATTGAACCATATGTTTATGTCAACCAAATTATCTGGATTCATTAAGTTTAAGTTCTAATTATGGCTACCCCCGCTCGACATGTATATGTCTATCCTGTAAGGAAATCTATTAAAGGGTTATCTATCCTCAAAGAAGATCGTGGGCTATTAAGTCAAAGGTTAAAACCTAAAATCCATATGTCTAGTTCATTTTAGATTTACCACATCAATCTTATTGGTGATCAAACAACAAGAAGCATTTAAGCCTTAATAAGTAAACCTTTAAATTACTCAAATTATAAATAACCTCTTATAAACCGGTGATATTAGATTTCATCACAATCTAGAAACTAACTTAGTTTAACACATAGTTATGACAAATAAAAAAAAGACATAAAAATTACTAAAAAGTAATGCAAAAAAAAATAAATAAAATGCTAAGGTAAAAGGAATTAACTTCTACTATTTACTATTTAGATATCTCCCATAAAATATATATAAATCTTGTGATATTTTAAACCAACCGTCCGGAATGGCGGTATCCTGATTAAGTCAAATTCAAATATACCATCCATAAGGCGGAATAGAAATATAACTTAAATCAACCTTCCAGTATGGCGGTATCCTCATTAAGTCAGGTTTAACCAATTTAAATTGAATAACCAACCGTCCGGAATGGCGGTATACTTTATTAAGTCAGGTTTTAAATAGTTTATATATTATATTTTAAGGGAGATTAATCTAAATAGAAAAGTAAAAAAGAAAAGTATTACATTGTTACCTCAGCATGGAGAAGTTACCCCCTCATGGATGAATAAAACTACTATTATAGAAGAGAATTACTACTACAAACGTAAATAAAACTGAATAAAAGAAACTAAAGAAGAACTTCAATTTATTTATAAGGATTTCAGAGGATGAGGTACATCTGAAACGTAAGAAATCAAACTCAATTTATAGGCAAAAAAATCCAATTCTTTATTATTATTTTTCTGATTTTTTTTTTTTATTTTTATTTTTTTGGATCGCTGAATTTTCGACACGTGGCATGGTGGCTAAAAAAAACGGCTCGTTGAATTTTTTGACACGTGGCATGCGGTGCATGTTAGCAGATTGCTTGTGATGATGACACGTGGCATGGTGCCCGTTAGCAAAGTCAAACTTGGAAACTTGACTTTTTGACCTGGCGTATATTAGCAGTCTCCGGTGCACGTTAGAGGTCGGGACGCCCAAAATTACCAAAATACCCTTTGTGTCGGGACGCCCAAAATTACCAAAATACCCTTTTTGCCAAATTTCACAGTTTTGCTCCAAATCACCTCCAGAATGTCCTGAAACTTTTTATCTACAAAATAACACAAAACACATCAAAATATTCACAAAACTCAAGAAACTATACAAAATATTAAGTTAAATGAGTGGGAAATAATGATACATTTACCACTCATCAATACATCGTGGCGATGTGATGATCGAATAAATCGCATCAGATGATAACACTGCAAATCCGCTGACAAACGCCTTTTCTCAGCAGAAGTTTGAGCGAACCGTACATAGTTTGGGTGTAGGACACTTGAGTGATTGGCTATAGGCCAAGTGGGAGATTGTTGGACAATTATGACCCATAGCATCACTATTTGTACAGATCATGGTGTTGTTGTACAAATTAACTATGTGACAAAGGAAATTTCCCTTTTATCATTTGTACTTGCGACAATCAATATACTTTGGTTTTGGTCGTCCATGGCTTTAACAGGTTCTGTGTATGCCTCTTCTAGGTATATTGAGAATCGTAGTGTATTGGGTGTGATGTCAAGACGGAAGTATCACTCCAGTCATAGTGGAGATGATGATCACGTAGGATGCGGAACTGATGCTATTTTATGCTGCAGCTATCGGGATAATATGACTTGGTCATGATTATCCGATTATAGAGACTAGTTACCAGAGATCCGATATGTGCTTCGTACGGGGCAGACACAATTCCAGCCCCAGGCCTAGCACGTGACATCCGATGCTGGATCGAAATACGCAATACTATGTATACTACGCCTGATATAGATCACATATTCCTTTAAGAATATTTTTGGAGAATTGGGTAGGCACGGTGCTTTGCTAGAAGCTAACCATGTCTTGTAAATCGGAAAAAACGTAGTACTAGGTACGTACGTGTTCGGATATTCCGACGACCGGATTTACTGCCAACATATCCGGGGATCTCATGGGTCGCTTCCCGCAGATTCACCGATGACATATGACTCGCACTAATTAATCTATGATTAATTAAATGAGAGAGAAAATTAATCTAGGATTAATTACGGAGATATTTTATCTGGGATAAAATATTATTTAAAGAGAGAGAACGATTAATTTGGAATTAATCGATAAAATAATTTATTCGATATATTATACGAAATTAGATTTCGACGCGAAATTAAAATTAGATTTTAATCCGGGCGAACGGGTTAATTTAGAATTAATTCGCAAGCGATGTGAATAGTAATTTTGCTAGGCATAATTATTTAATTTTTGATTTAATAACGTCGCCACGGAAAATTCGTTAATGTAAGTATGATTCTGCCATACCTCTTTGAGTATTCACACATGTTTCATTGCTTGAATGATCCTTGGGACTAACCTAGAAACCCAACATCTTTGACTTGAGATACCACTGTGGATATATGAGTTATCCTCCACACTTAGATGGCAGTCACGTCACCGATCTATTTAGATCAGACCTCCGCCTGTTCATTGGGTGTGGACTCATGCTCATGATATCCTGTGTGTATCAAGATATGATCCGTCAGTTCTCTGTACAGAGCATAGGTAGTCCAAATGTGATTGTCAATCTGTTAAATCTATGGCCATAGTATACTTCGGAAATTAGTTCCGAATGTTATTTAAAGATTGCTAATTGATACGTCGACGAGATTATTCTTATAAAGATTTGAAGTTTTCATCTATATCTCTGGAATAATCCGGATACCTGTGACGGAGGGATTATAAGTATGCAGTGACCTCGACCTGTATGATTCATTGAGTTTATCCGTGGTCGTCATAATTTACGGGTGGGTGAATTATGGACACGAAATTGGATTTCGTGACGGATATGCCTGAATCTAGAGAGTCTCACTAATGAAATACACTCGTAGAGCACTAGGGCAACTGTTATGAATAATACTGATTATTTATACCTCGTTTAATGGTTAAACGAAAAATACATGCAATCGGGACCTAACGGTCATTCCCGAATCAATGTGTATTTGTATTTAATATTTTATATTATTAAAATACACATTAATTAAATATCAAAATGCGATATTTTAAATATATCATTAATATATGTATTTAAGATATTTAATGTAAATATAATACATTATATTTGAGATATTTATATTTATTATTTAATTATTTATTGTTAAATAATTAATTAATTAATATACAAATATCTTAAATAATGATTTATGCTTTATTATGGCAAGTTTCCATTGGAACAAATTTTGATTTGCTTTATTAAAGTTAAAGTGTTAACTTTAATTTTCCAAAACGTGTACTAATAGAAATCAAACAAAATTAAATAATTGTTATTTCTTCTTTTTTTTTCCTTAAATTTCGGCCATAGTGAAAGATTGTATATCAAAATTATTTTGATTAATTTTTCATACTAAGACAACTTCAACAAAATTATTACAAAGAGAGTTGAGAGAAAATTGAAGAACAAAGCAAAAAATTGGATTTTTTGTAAGTTTCTTACACTTTCTTCTACATAGAAAATGTTTCTATTATTCTTAACTTCAAATTGTATTGTTAAGTTTATTTCTCTACTCTTTAAGTTTGTAATTAAATTTGTTGGAAGCTTGTTTGAGGATGTTATGCATGTATGATTAACTTATGAGCTTATTAGTGTAATTAAGCTTAAATAAATTAATTAGAAATTAAAGTTGCCATTCTAGAGTTGATTAGCCATTCATAATTAACCTACAATTGTTCTTGATTAATTTCATGATGGTGAGACTTAATTGGTGTGGTAATTGAAAGATTAAAGTAATTTATGTAAATTGTCCAATTTGAGTAATTTATGAAATTAGGGTTCTTAACCCATTCAAAATTTGGAGCTTTTCATATATATGATATAATTTGATGTATATTTGATGTGTTTCAAATTTGGGATTGATTGGATTTGATCTTGATATGTTTTGAACAAATTGGGCCAAATTGCAATTAATGAAAAGTTCAGGGGCTGTTTCGTAATTTTGGAAAATTACAGGGCAGTTTGCGCAAATTTGAAAAAGTTTCTGGTTTTGTTGTAAAATTGTAAAAATTATTTTGGGATTGATTTGGAATCAATTAAATATGTAATTGAAATATTTAAAACTAAAATGATTAAATTACAAAACTTTGGGGTCTTATTGTAATTAATGATAAATCTGATTTTTCTGATAAAATTTAGTTTTTATTAATTGAGTAATTATAATAAATTATTTTATTTGAATTATCCAAGAAAGATAATTATCGGAAATTATTTCGGAGTGAAAATAAGCGAAAACGGTGAAAAACGGAGTTACCGGGTAACGGCAGCCCAAACAGTGAACTGTGCACTGTTCGGGCAGCCCACGAACTGTCCAAATGTTTTGGGGGCTGACCTGGGCACTCCCCATGAGCATTGGCTGGTCGGTTCGGCCGGAAACGCGTTTTATGCTATTTTGTGGAAAAACATTTTCGCAAAAGTTTCGCGATGTTTCTATATTATTTATGTCGTTATATGATATCAAATAAATACGATTAGGAGAAATATGAATGAATTATTAATATTGGATATTAAATAATTTATTCTTAAGTTAAAAAATTTTGAACTACGATTTCGCCCGAACCGCGCTCCTTCCGCTGAGCCTCTCTGATTTGACCCCAACAAAAATGGTATCAGAGCGAGTCTGATCCTGGACTCCCGATATGAATAGCCCTCTAAAATTCAATGTTTAGTTTAATCAGTAATTTATACATGCATGTGTTTATTTAATTTGATTAAATAAAGTAAAAGCATCTTATGTTGGAAAATCCCCGATTTAAATAAGATTTTAAGAAAGTGACTAGTATTAGGAATACTTGTTTCTTCATCCACCTTGTCAATACAGATGTAAATATTTTCGTGATGCTATGATTGTAACATGCCAAAGCTATGCAGTTATAGTTGAAGGTAGCTCATTTGCGCCGGTAGAACTTATATGATAAGAGACAAATTCAAGTGAAAATGGAAATCCTGAACGTGCCAAAGCTGTCAGGACTACATCGATAGCTTGAGTTTGTCATTGACAAGTTTAACCTTGATACGCCTCCTTGTGAACGTGCCAAAGCTGTCATAATGAGAAACGATCAGGACCGAACTTAGGAGTCACAGTGAGTGTGATTGACAATGAGTTGTCTACCTAATGAATATACGTAGGCGAGAACGTGCCAAAGCTGTGAGTCGAAATATATTCATGGGGTCCACTTCCCATTATGGAATTCAATTTAATTATTGAATTCTCATTTCCGTTGGGGATTACGGTATTACGTAAAGTAGTGGGAGGCATTACCGGGTAACGGCAGCCCAAACAGTGAACTGTGCAATGTTCGGCCACCTATGAATTCGTGAAGAACACGAACGACCTTTCTGAACTATGCAAGTCGAGGTTATCACATATGTTTAACAATCCATCGGTCGTAGGCTATCGAGTTGGGCTTAGGAAACATAGATTACACCGTCAAGTTTTCGAGGCACACATCTCATGTCGACATGTCCATGATTCTTTACAACTAATCAGAACACCATTTCCGATATATGCGATCCACTGTAGGGGATCGACTTTGGCCAAAGTCTTAAGAACCGTGACTTAAATACATGAATACCTAAACCCCTTATAGTACACATACGGGCCGACAGATCCTATCTTGATACGCACTTGATTAACGAGTGCATCGGTCCACACCCAATGAACATCTAGCGGTAAGACCATGAAAGGTCTCGAACATATATGACATCAAAGTGTGGAGGATCACACACAAAAACAATGTTATCATATAGTCAAAGGATTACATATGCTACTCGACTCGAGGAGATTCCTATTGACGGTTGTATGTACTTTCAACTGTTAGGAATCATCTTTTAGTCATTCAGTATTCGCTCCAACAAATACCCACAAGTATACACAAGCTTCACTTGCTCGTGGTACATTGGGTTAAATTCCAATTCCAATTTATGACATGTGCTAGTCTTTTAGGTTATAGGAATTCGACTGTAAGCCAAAACCAACGACTATGAATATTTTGCTTTAAGAATAGTTTATAATAGTAATACTATCCTAATTTCAGACCACCCAATGTCCAGTATTACTACATGACTATTCTAAGATCGATGTCATTCTTAGCATATTTATATATCAATCTAATATGCATAATGAAATTACCATTAACAAGGTTTGAACTGAAAATGTAGTTATTTTATTAATAAATAATAAAATATAATTTACAGTACATTATTCGGATTGGCGATCCAATCACCAACTCCAACAAAAAGTGCTTGTTGATGGGTGGAAAGTTGTATCAAGACGTGTTCCCTTAGCTCGTCAATAATGTCGAGGCTGTAGTTCATGATCTGTTGATTTGATTCTTCTTCTAGCCACTAGTAGTGTAGGGATGAGACGCTTCCTATGGCTGGAATGACAACTTCAGCTCTGAAGGCGAGTGAGAATGGGGTCTCGCCAGTCGATGGACAAATTGTTGGTAAGACCACAGCAATGTCGGGAGCTCGTATACCCATGCTTCTTTCACTTTTTCTAACCATTTCCTCAATGTGTGATAATAGTCTTGTTGGAAGACTCGGCCTGACCGTTGGCCTGTGGGAAGCGTGTTGTCGAGAAGTGGAGTTTGATACCCAAATTTATGCAGAAGTCCTGGAAGCAATGGCTGTGATTTGTGAATCATTATCAGTCACTATCTCCCTCGGAAGCCCGAACCGACATATGATATTTTTCCAAACAAGGTTTGTACTTCACGGTCTCGTATCTTGGCGAAGTCATCTACTTCAATCCATTTGTAGTAGTAGTTTGTGAGTGCAAACATGTAGACCCGTTGTCCCGGGGCGATTAGGAGTTTGCTTACAATATCCATCTCCTATTTCATGAATGGCCAAAGGGATAGAAAGAGATTGAGTCTTTCTGGTGGCAAGTGTGGGACTGGGGAGAACCTCTGGCACTTATCACATCGGCGGGTGAACTCTACTGCGTTGGCTCGCATGGTGGGCCAATAATACCGTATTATATAGGCTCGACATGCCAAGCTCATTCCCTCCAAGTGGTTCCCACATTCACTTTCATGCAATTTAGTCAACATGTATTGGGCTTCCTCGGGAGTGACACACTTGGAGTAAGATCTTTTCAGAAGCTGATCACCATAGAGAGTGAACCTTGCCGCTTAGCGTTGAACTTTCTGAGCTTTAGTTTTTTTATTTGGGAGAGTAATTTCCTTTAGATAATTCACCAGTGGAGTAATCTAGGAGTCGGTTGAGCAGACCGAGGTGACGCCTTTGGTTTCAACCTTTCAGATGGCTGGCCATTATAAGTATACTACGGGAATGGATTGGGGCTTGTCCCCCTGCATTGTCGAGCCGAGAGTGGCTAGGGGGTCCGCATGAGATTTTTCAACTCTATGAACTTATGAAATTATAAATTCCTTAAACGTTTTTTGAAGCACTTTCACCTTTTTAAGTATGAGGCCATCTGTGAGTCTCTTCTTGATACGACCATTGGAGCTAGTTGAAAATGAGTTGTGAATCTGACTTGACCTCTATCTTCCTTACTCTGAGTTCCTTAGCCAATGTTAATCCTATAATTAATGCTTTCACAGGTGTTGTCACACGCGTATAACGAAAGCGCACATATCGATCAAGTAGTATAAAAAGTATCGATCCCACGAGGACTTAATACCTAAGCTATTAATTTTATGAGGCCAAATGATTACTACTATCTAATGGATTGGTTGTTTGATTAGAATAGTGACTTTAAAACTTAAAAATTAAAACAAGTAAATAAAATGGCGCGGAAGTTGGTTGAGGAATATTCAAATTTATAAAACTATCAAGGATTGTGATTTCTTCCAATACCTTTTTTAAAAGATGAAGTGGTTATTTCATGTTGGTGTAATATATTGGTTTACTAACCTGAAACACGAAATTCTGCAAAAGCCTCTGTCGATGGTCAGATGAAAATACCCAGTGTAACCCAATTAAATCATATGTCTATGTCAATCAAATTACTTGGATTCATTAAGACTAAGTTCCAATTGTGGTTACCCCCGCCCGACAGGTATATGTCTATCTTGTAAGGAAATCTATTAAAGGGTTATCTATCCTCAAGGAAGATCGTGGGCTATTAAGTCTAGGGTCTGAAACCTAAAATTCATTCGTCAAGTTTATTTTAAGCTTACCTGATCAATCTTATTAGTGGCCACCTAACAAGACGCATTAAGCTTAAGACTTAATAAGTAAACCTTTATATTACCCAAACTTTAAAATAACCCCTTATAAACCGGTGCTATTGGATTTCATCACAACCCCAGATAACGGGCTTAGCTACGACACATATTTACGACTAGTAAAAACTTAAAAATAAAAGACATAAAGTAAAATGCTGAAAAGTAAATGCTAGAAATTAAAAAGGAAAAAGTACAATAAAAGAAATGCTAGGGTTAAAGGATCCACTTTTATTACTACTATTTTAGATATCTCCCTTAATATAATATATTAACTTGTGTGATATTACCAACCATTCATATAGGCGGTATCCTGATTAAGTCAAATTAATAATTAATTACCAACCGACCAACCAGGCGGTATCAATGCTTAGTCAGGTTAAAACCAATTTAATATCAATTACCAACCGGCCAATATAGCGGTATCCTCATTAAGTAAGGTTTTAAATAGTTATTATATTATAATTAAGGGAGATTAATATAAATAGCAATAATAAAAGTTTTACCTTTCAACCTAGCAGGGGGAAGTTACCTCATCATTGCTGAATAGTAAAATTGAAAAAGTAAAGAAAGTAAATTACTATTACAAAAAGTAAATAAAATTAATTACAGAACTGAAATTTTAACAAACTAGATACAAACTCCTTAGTACTATCAGAGAATTACAGAGAGGAAGGTACATCTAAAACTGAAATTTCGAGCTGAATTTATAGGCGTCGATATGCCTCACGCATCGCGACGCGTCACCCTCTTCGCGTCGCGATGAGCCGTGATTTGCGGCGTGTCTTGCCGAGATGACGACACGTGGCGATTGGATTCGAGATAAGGTGACACGTGGCAGAGGGCGTCGGTAACTCAATGATTATGCTGATGTAGCAATGACGTGACGATGACGTGGCTGTGACGTGGTGATGTTGATTTTTGGTACCATGTAATTGTGACACGTGGCATAAGATGTTTGGTTGATGATGACGTGGCTGACACGTGGCAAGCTGACTTGGCATGTGACTGATGTGGACACCACGTGGCTGACACGTGGCGATGGTGATTGTCGGTAGCTAGACCGGGCCGGCGGTTCGGTTCGGTTGCGAACCGGAACCGAACCGTTCGGTTCCGGTTCCGGTTCCATTCAGTTTTTTTTTTTTTTTTTACTTTTTTGAAAATAAAAGTTAAATTACAAATAATTACATTAAATTATTATTTTTTTAAAATAATAGAAATAAAATTACAAAATTACAAATAAAATTATGCAAATTACGTTAAATTACATTACATAATTACAGTAAATGACAAATAAAATTCTTATCTAAAAAATTAAAAAAATATATTATTGTATAAATTCAAACCGGTTCCAACCGGTTCGGCTAGGAGAGGAACCCTAACCGAACCGGTTAGGTTCCGGTTCAGTTCCGGAACCGGAACCTTGGCCGGGTCTATCAGCACCATGTGATGGTGACACGTGTCTGGCGTATGTTAGCATGATTTGTTGTGATGTTGGCACGTCGTAGGCACACGTTAGCATCCGACGTATTTTAGCAGAATCCCTCTGATTGGCCCACGTATCCCAGCGCATTGTAGCAGAGCTCCAACGCACATTAGCGGTAGCGACGCGCCAAAAGATGATTTTGTCCTTTTTTTCCATTTTTCATTGTTTTCGCCCCGAATCACCTCAAAAGAGTCCTGAATATTTATTTATCTACAAAATAACACAAAAGACATCAAAATATTCACAAAATTCAAGAAACTATATAAAATATTAGGTCAAATGAGTGGAAAATAGTGATACAATTACCACTCATCACACCCCCAGACCTATGATTTTGCTAGTCCTCGAGCAAAACAACAAAATAAAATAACATAAACATCTTTAAAATAAAATTAAGCTAAGCCACTTTTGTAGGGATCACGGCTGCATTTAGCGTATGCATGAAGCCTTTAAAACCCTAGGTGTCCATAATGGACGAGTTGTAGTCTCGTGAGGGCTTATATCAACGATACCCACAAACGTTTTACAAAAGTAAAAAGATAGTAAAACTAATGCACACAAAGGCAAAAAGACAAGAGAATAAAGAAGTTAGTGACTAACCAGGTGAAACTTCTTATCCAAGTTTATAGTTGTTTTCTTTCTTTCTAAATTACTGAATAAATAAATTCTCCGATTATTTTTACCATTCTCCATACACACAGTCAACAAAATATTAATCAACTCATTTTTTCCCACAATAGTCACAAGTGTAGTTGAAAAGAAGGTAATATTTTGTCCTAAATTTATATCAGAATTCACACCTTTTTTAAGCAATGGAATATTTTTTCTGATTTTTTTTATTTATATACAATATCTTCCATCCATGTAGCGAGCTTTAGGCCAGTGACTCCCAAACCAGTTGGCTTTAGGGCACCAGGTGTTAAGACACCCCTACAGACTTAATTACTCAGACTTCATATATATATATATATATATATATATATTATATATATATTTGCAACATCTTCCATCCATATAGCGAGCTTTGGGCCAGTGGCTCCCAAACCAGTTGGTTTTAGGGCACTAAGTGCTAAAACACCCTTACAGACTTAATAACTCGGATCTCAAATGTTTTTTTATCCCATCGCTTTTTATGGATGCTTCTTCAAATTAAACTAGAGCACTGAATATTATAATTTTTTCAATTACAACTCATGTCCATATGTTACCATGTATGTTGATAATATCTGTCAACTGAGCATATTAAGATTCATTTTAACAGTTTTATGGAGAATTCACAAATTAAATAATTCAAAAGGAAATAAATAAAAATTAAATTGTCCCGAAATAGGTTGAGATACGCTCAGGAGTGGAAATTCCTTACTAAGGTATCTCACACCAATTTCACCGGATTAGTCAAATAAAACACAGAAACACAAAATATTTTTTTGATTTTTATAAATTTTTAATTTTTTAGAAATTTTTCGAAAATTTTTGACAAACAATAAAATAAAAATACCTATACAAAAACAAGATACTAGGCAACTATTCCCTTCCCTAAACCTAAATGAGACATTGTCCCCAATGTCTTTAAAAGTAGAAGAAGAGTTGAGAAGATAGTACCTGGTTAGTTGAAATTCTACATCTAGAAAGGAAATTAAAGGTTGAGATCCAGATTTATTCAACGTTTTTTACCACGATCGTCTTCAGACCATTTTATCTTGGAAATGATAGGGTCAATTTGTGGTTCATAGGCTAAGATTTGGTCAATTAAATCTGGGGCAGTTCTGGCAGTGAATAGGAGTTCTTTTAAAGGTTTTGACACGAACCCATTTCTTCGGGCATCATCAAGAAATACACAAAGAAAATCATAAAAATCCATCAACGTTAAACAGCCTAATCGGTTTCTGGTGTATGTTCAAGTTCGCCGAAGATAGCACTATAAAAATTTCCTCCAATGTACCCAAGCCACCTGACAAAGCAATAAAAGCATCAGCACAGTTAATCATTTCAACCAATCGTTCGGATATATCTGGCACGATCAGTTCTTCTCTGTTTGATGGTCCAATCAGATTCGCTTCCGCCAAGGGTTTTGGGATGATTCCCAGAATTGGACTGCCTCATTCCTGTACGGCCTTTGAAACGATCCCCATTAATCCAAGATTGCCACCGCCATATACTAAGTGCATATTCTTCTCAACTACGACTCGACCCAATTCTTGTGCTGCCTCTATGTATTGTGGCTTAGTACCAACACTAGTACCACAAAACACACATATGTTTTCAAGTCGTCTTCTTGAAGTAGCTTCCATTTTTATGTAGTTCTTTCTCAGCTCTGGATGCCTTCAAGAGTGCAATGATGAGTTGAATTTATAATACTTGAAAAAAGGGTGAGTAATAATAGCACTAGTATCTGCCAAAGGACGATTGTTAGCAAAACAATAAAAGAAATCGTGAAAGGTCAAAAAGTATGGATCCTGTCAGAGAAAATAAAAGAAAATAACAAAACAAATCACAATTATTAGGAAAAGACAATGAGATATAATATTTACAATAATTTACAACTTGAATGACGCCTATGCGTCAAGGACAAGCTTCCTATCCAATTTTCTTATAAATTGGGAAACAGGGTCTTGTTGAGTCAGATTGCCGAGACTTAACTATTGTCTTTCTCTTTGGAATTGTGTATATAACACGCAAATTTTATGATACACATATCCATTGGGATGCGTATCAAGAGTTTTAGATATGTCATCCAAAGACTCCTTACTCAAGCCATCCCTAAAGAAATTAATCTTATCTTTACGGTTATCAGACACCATTCGTAAAGAACGACAACGAGTATCACAAAACATACGAGCACATTTATAGCATACACCCATTCTTTTAGTTCTTCTCTTTTTAGCATAGGTGCTTCTTCCTAAACCAGGCAGATGTGAAATAAAATAGTCAAAGGACTCACCTGCAATCGGACTCGTGCTTCAATAATCCAACGAATGTCAGTAGGAATACCTTTGATCATCAGTAATCTCATTCGTTCCAAGCGAGCTTTGTAGACTTTCATAAGAGATTTTTTAGGGAGAGAATGAAATTGCTTGTGAAGATTTACGAGAGCATCTTCCATCCTGAAATGACTTAACCTGCAAAAACTAAACACACAAAAATAAAACACACCAAATCACAATATATACACAAATTGCATGGGTTGCCTCCCAGCTAGCGCTAAGTTTAAAGTCTTCAACTAGACGTGAGTGCCCGAACATTAGGCTGGATCTGAAAGTGTGGCACTTTCTTTTTGTCGCTCAGATGATTCTCCCCAGTAGTGCTTGACATGCTTGTTTTTGACCTTGAAAGTTTTGTTGGAGTCGGGATCATGTATCTCAACGGCTCTATCTGGTAAAACCTTGGTGATTAGGAATGGACCTGACCACCGTGATTTTGGCTTCCATGGGAAGAGTTTCAACCTTGATTTGTTTAACAGTACCCTTTGCCCTGGTTCTAGTGGTATGCGCACTAACTTCTCATCATATCTCTTCTTGGCCTTTTCTTTGTACAGTTTAGCATTCTCAAAATGTTGTATGTGAAATTCCTCTAATTCTTTGAGCTGGTGGAACTGTTTCTCTTCTGTTGCTTGTAGTGCAAGAATAGGCTTCTTTAGTAAGCAGAACGCTTTATCTTCAGGCTCCACAGACAGTTTGTCAGTAGAACTTTCTATTACATTGGAGTTCTGGATGATACTATGTATCACATCAAGTCTGAAACATTCCACATTCTTTTCGTCATCTGGGAATTCCATGGCTTTGAAAACATTGAATTTTACATCTTGGTCATGTACCCTCATGGTTAGTTCTCTTTTTTTACATCAATAATGGTTCGACATGTAGCCAAGAATGGTCTCTCGAGTATGATCGGCACGTCTTCATCTTCCTCCATATCAAGGATAATAAAATCTTCTTGGAAAATGAATTTGTCAACTTTGACAAGCACATCTTCAATTACACCTATTAGAAATACGAGCGTTCTATCAGCAAGTTGCAGATAGACTGATGTGGGCATTGTTTCTCCAATATGTAATTTCCTGAAAATTGAAAAAGGCATCAAGTTAACACTCGCACCTAGATCACACAAAGCCCTACCGAAGTTATGTTCTCCTATGATGCAAGGAATGGTGAAACTGCCAAGGTCTTTCAACTTTGTGGGACGCTTCCTCTGAATGATGGTGCTACATTATTCTGTCAATGCTACTGTCTCGTAATCTCTCAGTCTCCATTTTCGTGAAATAATGTCTTTCATGAATTTGACATAGCTGGGCATTTCTTCCAACGCTTCTGCAAATGGGATGTTGATATGCAACTTTTTGAAAACCTCCAAGAATCGAGCAAACTGCTTGTCCAGTTTGTTTTTCTGAAGTCGCTGTGGAAAATGTGGAGGTCGAGTGATTTGATCTTTTTCCTTTGCTTCTTTTTCCTCTATCTGTTGCTTTGTTTCTTTTGGAATTTCTTTAATGGATGCCGTGATTCCAATATCTTTTTTGATTTCAGTACCACTTTTTAAAATGATGGCATGACACTGCTTCTTCCCAATGTTCCTTGGATTTGGTTCTGTGTTGCTGAGAAGATTTCCTGGTTGTCCAATTTGATTCTCCAGTGCTTTAATGGAAGCATATTGACTTTGAAACATTGCATCATATTTTTTTAGCTGAGTCAGCACTTCCGCTATTCCTAGTTCATTTGCCTGCTCATGGCCTTTGTTCTGTTGCTGTTGGAATCCGGGTGGTGGATTTTTCTTCTGCCCTGAATTATTGCTCCATTAGAAATTGGGATGATTGCTCCACCTTGGGTTGTAGGTGTTGGAATATGGATTGTTCCCCTGTCTGTTGAAATTTTTGACATAATTCACCGTCTGTTCTTGTTGATTTGGCTCTGGTCCTCCTCCATAAGGTGAACTTGTGGTTTCGGCAATGTTTACAACTTGTGCACTGAGTGTTTCCAAGCATTTGCACATCTGATCTAACTTAGTATTCACTAATGAGTTGGCTCTAACTTCATAAATTCCTGCAATTCATTGGATCATGCTCATTTCTGTTGGCCACAATGTATTGTTGTTAGCCATTTCTTCGATTAAGTCTCAGGCTTGATCTTCTCTTTTTGCCATCAAAGCTCCTCCAGCAGCAGCATCAATTGTGGTTTTCATCAGTCCAGAAAGTCCATTATAGAAGGTTTGGACTTGTAGCCATTTTGGAATCTCATGGTGACGACATTTCCGGAGCAAATCTTTGTACCTTTCCCAAGCTTCCTAGAGAGTTTCCGAGTTATGTTGTACAAATGATGTGATGTCATTCCTCAATTTTGCTGTCTTGGCTGGTGGAAAATACTTCGCAAGGAATTTAGTGGCTAGAGTGTTCCAATTTGTAATGGAACTTGCTGGTAGTGAATGTAGCCAAGCCTTAGCTCTGGTTTTTTAAGGAATACGGGAAAATCCGCAGTCTCATTGCTTCTTCAGCTGCTCGGTTGTAATTGAAAGTGCCCCAAACTTCCAGGAAGTTGCTGATGTGGGCATTTGGGTCCTCAGTTGCATTTCCTCCACACTGTACTGACTGCTGAATCATCTGAATACATGTTTTGATGTCACACACATTTTCTGGTAATTGAGGAAGTATAATACAGGAAATGAAGCCGTCAACCACCGAAATGGTTTTGTCTCGAATGGGAATTGGTGGTGCAACTTCCAAAGGTTCAGGTTCCATGTTGACAATTGCTTCTTGGCCTTCTCGCATTTCCCTTCTCAACTGTCTGATGGTTCTTTCAATTTCTGGGTCAAGCGGTCTGAGTTCAAAGCTTATGGTTCGTCCCATGTAGTGTCTGAGAACCTGAAACACACGAAAATAAAAAAAATAAGTAAAAAGAAATTAGACACAATTAACGTATCTAACCCCAAAACTAATAGTGAAAGATAAATAAGTCCCCGACAACGGTGCCAAAAACTTGACCGATGTTGTCACACGCGTATAACACAAGCGCACGTATCGTTCAAGTAGTATAAAAAGTTTCGATCCTACGAGGACTTAATACCTAAGCTATTAATTTTATGAGGCCAAATGATTACTAGTATCTAATGGATTGGTTGTTTGATTGGAAAATAAAATGGCGCGAAAGTTTGTTGAGGAAAATTCAAATTTATAAAACTATCCAGGGTTGTGATTTCTTCCAATATCTTTTTTAAAAGATGAAGTGGTTATTTCATTTTTGTGTAATATATTGGTTTACTAACCTGGAACACGAAATTCTGAAAAAGCCTCTGTCGATGGTCAGATGCAAATACCCAGTGTAACCCAATTAAATCATATGTCTATGTCAATCAAATTACCTGGATTCATCAAGACTAAGTTCCAATTGTGGTTACCCCCGCCCGACATGTATATGTCTATCCTGTAAGGAAATCTATTAAAAGGTTATCTATCTTCAAGGAAGATCGTGGGCTATTAAGTCTAGGGTCTGAAACCTAAAATTCATTCGTCAAGTTTATTTTAAATTTACCCGATCAATCTTATTAGTGGCAAGTTAACAAGAAGCATTAAGCTTAAGACATAATAAGTAAACCTTTATATTACCCAAACTATAAAATAACCCCTTATAAACCGGTGATATTGGATTTCATCACAACCCCAGATAATGGGCTTAGCTACGACACTTATTTACGACTAGTAAAAACTTAAAAATAAAAGACTTAAAGTAAAATGTTGAAAAGTAAATGCTAGAAATTAAAAAGGAAAAAGTACAATAAAAGAAAATGCCAGGTTTAAAGGATCCACTTTTATTACTATTATTTTAGATATCTCCCTTAATATAATATATTAACTTGTGTGATATTACCAACCAGCCATATAGGCAGTATCCTGTTCAAATCAAATTAATAATTAATTACCAACCTACCAACCAGGCGGTATCCATGCTTAGCCAGGTTAAAACCAATTTAAAATCAATTACCAACCGGCTAATATAGCGGTATCCTCATTAAGTCAGGTTTGAAATAGTTATTATATTATAATTAAGGGAGATTAATCTAAATAGCAATAATAAAAGTTTTACCTTTCACCCTAGCAAGGGGAAGTTACCTCTTCATTGCTGAATAGTAAAAACTGAAAAAGTAAAGAAAGTAAATTACTATAACAAAAAGTAAATAAAATTAATTACAGAACTGAAATTTAAACAAATTAGATATAAAATCCTTAGTATTATCAGAGAATTACATAAAGGAAGTTACATCTGAAACTGAACTTTCGAGCTGAATTTATAGGCATCGATAGGCCTCACACGTCACGACACGTTACCCTTTTTACATCACGACACGTCATGATTTACGGCTTGTCTTGCAGAGATGATAACACGTGACGATTGGATTCGCGATAAGGTGACATGTGGCAGAGGGCGTCGGTAACTCAATGATTATGTTGATGTGGCGATGACGTGGCTGTGATATGGCGATGTTGATTGTTGGTACAATGTGATTGTAATTTATGGCATAAGATGATTGGTTGATGATGACGTGGCTGACACGTGGCAAGCTGACTTGGCATATGACTGATGTGGATGCCACATGGCTGACACGTGGATGACACGTAGGTGACACATGGTGATGGAAATTATCGACAGCATGTGATGGTGACATGTGTCCGGCGCACGTTAGCATGATTTGCTGTGATGTTGACACGTGGTAGGCACACGTTAGCGTGAAGTCTCTCTTTGTCGACTATCTTTGAAAGAAGTGGTGGACCGGTCAGGTACCGCTTGAGATCTCTCAAAGCCTATCCACATGCTGAGTCCATTCTCTGTCTTGGAGATGAACTTATTCAGTGCTGCTACCCTCCCTGCAAGTCGCATGATATCTTTTGTGCACGTAGCAGAAGGGATATCAATTATAGATTTGATCTGATCAGGGTTGGCTTATATCCTTCATCGAGTGACCCTGTAGCCTAGGAATTTACCTGAAGCGACACCAAAGGCGCACTTAGAAGGGTTTATTTTCATGCCGTACTTCCTCATTATGTTGAATGCTTACTTCATATGCTCTAGATGCTGCTCGGATTTCATTGATGTGACCAACATATCATCGATATATACCTCCATTGTGTTCCATATGTGTTTGGAGAACATCTTGTTGACGAGGTGCTGATATATGGCTTCAGCGTTCTTGAGTCCGAATGGCACTGGCTTGTAGTAGTAGATCCTCCTATTGGTGACGAAGGTCGTTTTCTCTTGGTCATTTGAGTGCATGAAGATTTGATCGTAGCTTAAGTAGGTGTCTATAAAGCTCAATAACTCATGTCCAGTTATAGCGTCGAGTATTGAATCGATATAGGGCAAGTGGAATAAATCTTTGGGGCAAGCCTTATTAAGATCTGTGAAGTCAATGCAAACTCGCCATTTCTTGTTCTTCTTTCGGACCACCACAACATTGGGAAGCCACCCGGGATACTGTACTTCTTTGATTGCACCATTTTGTAGAATCTTATGGACTTCTTCATCAATGATTTGGTTCCTTTCCGGGGTGAATTTCCTCTTTTTCTGTCTTACTAAGGGGTAGTCTGGGTCCATGTGGAGCTCATGGGTTAGCATCTCATGATCTATCCAGGTCATGTCTGTTGGACAATTATGACCCATAACATCACTATTTGTAAAAGACATGGTGTTCTTTGTACAAATTAACTATGTGACAAAGGAAATTTCTCTTTTATCATTTTGTAATTGGATTACTTAGATATATAAATGATAAAAGTCCATATGATTAGTACCAGATTAATAAGATATGAGACAATATTAATCCAAGAAAGGTTTAATCATTAAATATCCATAGTCTTAGTATTATCGAGATTGGACATCGATAATACGGAATAGGCTAGTATTACACTTATGCCCGTTATGGAAGCTTAACGATATAGTTCTCATATATTTAAGTATAAGATACTTATGCAAGTGTGATAAGAGGTTCTATTAGCCGTTAGATCGGGAACAACTTCTCTCTGGATAGACCCCTCGGAATCCCATTGGTAGTATGACTATGTGTCTATGGGAATTCGAATCAGGGTAGGTGTATTGTTGGACAATTATGACATATAGCATCACTATTTGTACAGAACATGGCATTGTTGTACAAATTAACTATGTGACAAAGGAAATTGCTCTTTTATCATTTGTAATTGGATTACCTGGATATATAAATGATAAAAGTCAATATGATTAGTACCAGATTAATAAAATATGACACAATATTAATCCACGTAAGGTTTAATAATTAAATATCCATAGTCGTAGTATTATCGAGACTAGAAATCGATATGCATGAGCACTAATCCAACTGTAGGGGTCCTCCATCCGCCCCAACAGAATAAATCAGTGCAGGTCTTAACCACACAACATGTGTTGCATGTTTGACATGTATTTTGAATCTATGCCTCTATTGGGATAGTATTACTATTATAAACTATTCTTAAAGAAAAATATTTGTGGTCGTTGGTTTTGGAATACAGTCAGATTCCTATAACCTTGAAAACTAGCACATGTCGTATATTGGAATTGAAGTTCCAATGGTTTAACCCAATATACCATGAGCAAGGAGAGCTCATATAGATATTTGGGTGTTCGTTAGAGTAAATACTGAATGACTTAAATGTGATTCCTAATAGTTGGAATAATACACCACCGTTAATAGGAATCTCCCCGAGTCGAGTGACCGGCGTAAACACACACGTATAACGCAAGCGCACGTATCTTTCAAGTAGTATAAAAATATCGATCCCACGAGGACTTAATTCCTACTGTTGTTATTAATTATTGAATCTATTTATTTACAAATATCTAATAAAAGGAGAATAGAATTGATTGATTGATTGATTTGGTTGATTGTAGATTTGCTAAATAAATAAATAAAAAGGTAAAAGAAAATACTAAGGAAAATAAAAGACACAAAGATCTAAGGTTGTGATTCTTTTAATATCATTTTAAAGATGAAGTGATTATTTTATGTTTGTGTAATAAATCAGTTTACTAACCTGGAACACTAAATTATGTAAAAGCCTCTGTCGATGGTCAGACACAAATACCCAGTTTAACCCAATTGAACCATATGTCTATGTCAACCAAATTATCTGGATTCATTAAGTTTAAGTTCCAATTATGGCTACCCCCGCCTGACAGGTATATTCCTATCCTGTAAGGAAATCTATTAAAGGGTTATCTATCCTCAAGGAAGATCGTGGGCTATTAAGTCTAAGGCTGAAACCTAAAATCCCTATGTCTAGTTCATTTTAGATTTACCATATCAATCTTATTGGTGATCAGACAACAAGAAGCATTAAGCTTAGGACTTAATAAATAAACCTTTAAATTACCCAAACTATAAAATAATCCCTTATAAACTAGTGATATTGAAAGTCATCACAACCCCTAGATAAGTAACACATAATTAGGACTAGTAAATACATAAAAGTAAAAGACATAAAGTAAAAGTTGAAAAGTAAAATACAATAAAATAAAATGCTAAGGTAAAAGGAATTACTTTTACTACTACTAATTTAGATATCTCCCATAAAATAATATATAAACTTGTGATAAATTAACCAACCGACCAGTCTGGCGGTATCCTGATTAAGTCAAATTAAGTCCAACCAGCCATTAAGGCGGAACCAAAAATAAATTTACCAACCGACCAGTCTGGCGGTATCCGTGATTAGTCAGGTTTAAACCAGATTAAAATTAAATTACCAACCGACCAATATAGCGGTATCCCTTATTAAGTCAATATTTTAAATAGTTAATATATTATTTTTAAGGGAGATTAATCTAAATAGCAATAGTAGAAGAATTACCTTTCACCCTAGCTGAGGAGATTACTTCAACATGGTGAATAGTAAAAACTGTAAAAAGTAAAAAGTAAAAATTAAATTACTATTATTACAAAACGTAATTAAAATTATTTACAAAACTAAAAATTAAAAACTAAAAAAAATAAAAAAAAAAAGTTCTAGAGAGAGAAACTCTCTCTTTAGAGAGAAATCAAGAGAGAGAGAGGTGTCCTGAAATCTGAAATTTCGCGCTCTATTTATAGGTAAAATTTCAATGTTCTAGCGTCGCGACGCCAAGGACCTCAGCGTCGCGACGCCAAGGACCTCAGCGTCGCGACGCCAAGGACCTCAGCGTCGCGACACTGGATTTGTCGACGTGGCACGATGACAGCTTGACACGTAGCGATTCGGATAAGAGGATAAGGTCGACACGTGTCATGGCGGCTAAGACTCAATTATTATGCTGACGTCATTGGTGACGTGGCACTGTTCATGATGTCATTGGTGACGTCATGATGATGTGGCGTGCGCACGTTAGCGGATCTTCTGTGGTGGTGACACGTGGCAAGGCGCATGTTAGCAAAGTCAAACTTCTCAAATTGTTGACCGTTGACCTGGCGCACGTTAGCAGATTCGGCTCACGTTGGGCGTCGCGGCGCGCAATGCTCCAACGTCGCGACGCGCAAAAGACAAAAATATCTGACGCATTTTTGTCCGGTTTTGCCCCAAATTGCCTCCAGTGCTATCCAAACTTTATTTATCTGCAAAATAACAACAAAACACATCAAAACGTTCATAAATCTCGAGAAACAATACAAAACATTAGGTCAAATGAGTGAGAAATAGTGATATAAATACCACTCATCACACCCCCAAACCTAATATTTTGCTAGTCCTCGAGCAAAATACAAAATAAAATAACATAACAAAATTTAACTAAGCCACTTTCGTAGGGATCACGGTTGTATTTAGCATATGCAACAAGCCTTTAAACCCCTAGGTGTCCCTAGTGGACGAGTTGTAGTCTCGTGAGGGTTTACAGCAATGATACCCACAAACATTTTACAAAAGTAAAAAGGTATTAAAACTAATGCACACAAAAGCAAAAAGACAAGCGAAAAGAGAATAAAGAAAGTTAGTGACTAATCAGATGAAAATTCTACTCCAAGTTACTAGTTGTTTTGTTTCTTTCTAAATTACCGAATAAGTAAATTCTCCGATTATTTTTACCATTCTCCATACACAGCTAACAAAATATTAATCAACTCATTTTTGCCCACAACAGTCATAAGTGCAGTTGATAAGAGAGTAATATTTTTGTCCTAAAGTTCTATCAGATTTCACACCTTTTTGTAGCAATGGAGTAATTTTCTGATTTTTTCTTTTGATTTTTCTCTATTTTTTATTTATATACAATATCTTCCGTCTATGTAGCGAGCTTTGGGTCGGTGGCTCCCAAACCAGTTGGCTTTAGGGCACCAGGTGTTAAGACACCCCTAAGAACTTAATTACTCAGACTTCAGATATATATATATTTTTACAGCATCTTCGATCCATGTAACGAGCTTTGGGCCAGTGACTCCCAAACCAGTTGGTTTTAGGGCACTGGGTGTTAAAACACCCTTACAGACTTAATAACTCAGATCTTAGATACTTTATTTTGTAAATCAGATTTTTTTTTTTTTACTCCATCACTTTTTGAGATGCTCCCTCCAATTAAACTAGAGAACTGAATATTACAAACTTTTCAATTTTAGCTCATGTCTGTATGTTTCCATGTATGTTGATAATACCTGCCAACTGAGAATATGAAAATCCATTTTAGTCAGTATTATGGAGAATTCACAAATTAAATAATTCAAAATGAAATAAACAAAAATTAACTTATTTCGAAATAGGTTTGAGATACGTCTCAGGAGTGGAAATTCCTTACTCGGCTATCTCTTACCAATTTCACCGTTTAGTCAAAATAAAAACACAAAATTTTTTTTGTAATTTTTGAAAATTTTCAATTTTTTTGTAGTTTTCGAAAAATTTGAACTAAAAATAAAAAAAAACACACATACTAAAAACAAGGTATTAATCAACTAATTCCCTCCCCCAAACCTAAATGAGACATTGTCCTCAATATCTTAAACAGTCGAATAAGAGTTTAGACGATAATACCTGGTTAACTGAAATTTTACAGGAAAAATTACCGATTAAGATTTATGTCCAAATTACGATTCTTACCACGATTGTTATTTGACCATTTTTCATTAAAAATTTTGGCAGAATCACCTCTAAAAACACAAAATTTCCCCAAAATTCACCCAAAAAAATTATCACCAATCAAATCCCAACTTTGGTATTTTTCAGAAAAACCCGGCAGAGTCTCCCCTGAATTTTTGATTATCCAACACAACCTAAATCTATCAAATGCCACAAACACCTCAATTCAACTCTTCGCTCCCGCAATCTACGAATCAAATTAATCCACAATCCAACCCTTCGCAATTCAAAATTACCAAATCAAACACACCATAATTCAATCCTAATTACCAAATCAATTTACCATTTACCAAATCAAATTTTTATCAAATCATTACCGTAATTTCAGTTTTGATTTTGGCAGTGGTGGTACTCTCGGTTTGGACTTGGGTTTGATTTGTTGCTATCTCAGTTTTGGTTGTGGTTGGGTCTTGGATGTGGGGTGTATCGGCAGTGGGTTGGCTTCTGGTGACTCTCGGTGGTGGAGACTGTGATGATTCTGGGTGATGTTGGTGCGGTTGGTGGGTCGTAGTTGGCTTGGCAGTGGTGAGTTCGCGGCTTTGGGTTGAAGATCCGTAATGGTCGGTCTTGTGTGGTTCGGTTCAGGCGAGACAGTGGCGATGGTTGCGGCTGTGGATCTCGGTCGTGAGGTTCACGGTCACGATGACACTCGATTTCGGTTCGGTGGCTGGTGGGTTTCGGTCACGGCAAGGGGTGGATCTTGGTTTGATGGTGGTTGTTGGTTTTTGGTGTGTTGGTTGTTGAGTTACGGCTCTGGCAGTGGTGGGTTCGCGGCTAGTGGTGTCTTGGCTGGTGGATCTCTCGGCGATGGTGGCTGGACATGGCTCTGTTTCGGTTTTGTTCGGTCGTGAGTGGTTGATGAAGATCGGTTTTGACTCGGCGAGGAAAGGGCTCGGTCACGGCAAGGGTGGTTCGCGGTGGTTGCTAACGGTGTGGATCTCGGCTGGTAAAGACTCTCGGTCACGGTGATGAAGGTAGTGGCTCGCGGTGGTGATGGCTGGTTCTAAGTGAGCCTTGATGGATCTTGGTGGTTCACGATGGGGGTTGTGCGTGGTTGTGAGTTGAGAGAGAATGGTGATGGACGGTTTGGCTTGCTCTCAGTTTGGTAGATCTCGGCTTGTGTTGGCTGGAGAAGGCTTGGTGAAGGTTGCGGCTGTTGGAGGTGTTTGAGGAAGAAGAAGAAGTAAAAATGAGATCTGCGGTGCCTCTGCTTATGTCTCTGATTTCGAGTCAGCGTCGCGACGCCAAAAATTGCCTAGCGTCGCGACACTCGGTTCTTTAGGGTTAGGGTTTTGTCTCGGGAATTTTTTTTTTTTTTTTTTTTTTTTTTGGCAAAACCATGTCTTGTGACAGATAAATCCATAGGGACGCGTCTCTTAAGAAGTGTCTTTTTACTCGGCGTTTCCTGGATCAACTTTGTATCTTCGTGATTTTGTCAAATTTTTATTTTGTGAAAATCCCGCTTGCACTAGCTTTCTTGTTCTGAAAAATTCCGTTTTTATTTTTCCTGCAAAACTAACACACAAAATTAAAAAATTCACACAAAATAAATTACAACAAAATTGCATGGGTTGCCTCCCTGCTAGCGCTAAATTTTTCGTCTTCAGCCAGACGTGAATGAAATTCATCTGTCAAGGAGGTTTGAGTGTCGTTTTGGATGTCCGATTAAAGACAATCCTGTGAGCGTTGCTTTTGAAGGGTCTCTTCCAACGGTAAAGTGGCAAAAAGAATTTTGTCTTATTCAGTGCTCGTGCCACCTTTTTAACTTTTGTTGCTCCAGTGGGACCTGAAAAGAAAGAAAGAAAATTAGGAGGTCTCGTATGGTGTTTGACTTGGAATGGAAGTTCCATTCTGTCAAGCTTCTGGTTGATATCTTTGATTTGTACTCCCCAAAACAGCGATGTTTTTCCTGAATGCTCTGGATCTTCAATTTGTTCTGTTTCTTGCTCCACCTGAGGATGAAAAGATGAGTCAGACATTAGGTCTTCATCCTCTGATTCGGGTGAATTGATTGGCTCAAGTTGATCTTCTTCAAAAATTTGTGAAATGGAATCTCCAAGATCTTCGTTTTGAGGATTCAGAATTCTATCCTCAATTTTTGATGCAGTTGGTACAAATTTTTCAGCTTCATCCTCGTAAGAATCTGAAAAATAAAAATCAAATCGAAACTTTGCCGGTTCGGGCTCCTGAACTGATACATCTGGTTGTTGATACTGCTCAGCCTCCTCCTCTGTTGAAGTGTCATTCTGAAATGATTGGTATTCGAAGGCTTCATCAGTGTCATCTGAAATTGGTTCTTGAGGTATATAGTTCTGGTTTTCTGTTAATTGTCTGATCTGATCTGTCATTCTCTGTATGGATTCTGTGTTACTCTGAACTTGTGCATCAAATTGAGCTGCTTGTTCCTTGAACATGTGAATCAATTGATCTTCCTTGGATGGTTCTGGTTCTTGATAAGGATCGAAGGAAGATGGTGAATAAGATGGAAAATGTGATTCTGTGAAATGTGATGGCTCGTCATACCATGAAAGATCTTGATAGTTCTGCCACCCTGGATGGTAGTTGTTTTCGCAATAATCGCTTGGGTGGTTACCATTACATATGTCACATCTCCACATTGAGTTCTGTTGAGCAAATGTAGTATTGTTTGGTTCTGGCATCCAGTGATAATCATTGGGCTCGACAACAGGTCTCATAAAACCGGACTGTTGCTCCCAGATGTGGGGTGTATCTTCTTGTAAAGCACGTAATCTTTCAATCTCCCAGTAATGTTCCATTTTTAAGTCACCTGAAATCAAAAGAAAAAAATAAAAATTACAGATAAAAATAAAGAAAATTAGATATAAGTAAATTAGATAACTTCAAAATTAATAACTCAAGAAAAATAAGTCCCCGGCAACGGCGCCAAAAACTTGACCGGCGTAAACACACACATATAACGCAAGCGCACGTATCGTTCAAGTAGTATAAAAATATCGATCCCATGAGGACTTAATTCCTACTGTTGTTATTAATTATTGAATCTATTTATTTACAAATATCTAATTAAAGGGAGAATAGAATTGATTGATTGATTGATTTGGTTGATTGTAGATTTGCTAAATAAATAAATAAAAAGATAAAAGAAAATACTAAGGAAAATAAAAGACACAAAGATCTAAGGTTGTGATTTCTTTTAATATCATTTTAAAGATGAAGTGATTATTTTATGTTTGTGTAATAAATCAGTTTACTAACCTGGAACACTAAATTATGTAAAAGCCTCTGTCGATGGTCAGACACAAATACCCAGTTTAACCCAATTGAACCATATGTCTATGTCAACCAAATTATATGGATTCATTAAGTTTAAGTTCCAATTATGGCTACCCCCGCCTGACAGGTATATTCCTATCCTGTAAGGAAATCTATTAAAGGGTTATCTATCCTCAAGGAAGATCGTGGGCTATTAAGTCTAAGGCTGAAACCTAAAATCCCTATGTCTAGTTCATTTTAGATTTACCATATCAATCTTATTGGTGATCAGACAACAAGAAGCATTAAGCTTAGGACTTAATAAATAAACCTTTAAATTACCCAAACTATAAAATAATCCCTTATAAACTAGTGATATTGAAAGTCATCACAACCCCTAGATAACTAACACATAATTAGGACTAGTAAATACATAAAAGTAAAAGACATAAAGTAAAAGTTGAAAAGTAAAATACAATAAAATAAAATGCTAAGGTAAAAGGAATTACTTTTACTACTACTAATTTAGATATCTCCCATAAAATAATATATAAACTTGTGATAAATTAACCAACCGACCAGTCTCGCGGTATCCTGATTAAGTCAAATTAAGTCCAACCAGCCATTAAGGCGGAACCAAAAATAAATTTACCAACCGACCAGTCTGGCGGTATCAGTGATTAGTCAGGTTTAAACCAGATTAAAATTAAATTACCAACCGACCAATAAAGCGGTATCCCTTATTAAGTCAATATTTTAAATAGTTAATATATTATTTTTAAGGGAGATTAATCTAAATAGCAATAGTAGAAGAATTACCTTTCACCCTAGCTGAGGAAATTACTTCAACATGGTGAATAGTAAAAACTGTAAAAAGTAAAAAGTAAAAATTAAATTACTATTATTACAAAACGTAATTAAAATTATTTACAAAACTAAAAATTAAAAACTAAAAAAAATAAAAAAATAAAAGTTCTAGAGAGAGAAACTCTCTCTTTAGAGAGAAATCAAGAGAGAGAGAGGTGTCCTGAAATCTGAAATTTCGCGCTCTATTTATAGGTAAAATTTCACTGTTCTAGCGTCGCGACGCCAAGGACCTCAGCGTCGCGACGCTGGATTTGTCGACGTGGCACGATGACAGCTTGACACGTAGCGATTCAGATAAGAGGATAAGGTCGACACGTGTCATGGCGGCTAAGACTCAATTATTATGCTGACGTCATTGGTGACGTGGCACTGTTCATGACGTCATTGGTGACGTCATGATGATGTGGCGTGCGCACGTTAGCGGATCTTCTGTGGTGGTGACACGTGGCAAGGCGCATGTTAGCAAAGTTAAACTTCTCAAATTGTTGACCGTTGACCTGGCGCACATTAGCAGATTCGGCTCACGTTGGGCGTCGCGGCGCGCAATGCTCCAGCGTCGCGACGCGCAAAAGATGAAAATATCCCTGCTGACGCATTTTTGTCCGGTTTTGCCCCAAATTGCCTCCAGTGCTATCCAAACTTTATTTATCTGCAAAATAACAACAAAACACATCAAAACGTTCATAAATCTCGAGAAACAATACAAAACATTAGGTCAAATGAGTGAGAAATAATGATATAAATACCACTCATCATCGAGTAGTATATGTAATCCTTTGACTATAGGATATCATTGATTTTGTGTGTGATCATCCACAATTTGATGCCATATATGCCAGAGACCTTTCACAGTCTGACAACCTAGGGTATTATTGATAAGTACATGAAAGTGTACTTTGAACATCACTAATTCGGCTTGATTATTATGTATTTGATCTTAATTATAGTTTATTTTATGTCTTGTTGTTAGGAAGCAATGGAACATGAAGATTGAAACAATTTTACATGATTCGGGACCCTACGGATGTATCAGAAGCTAGCAGGAAGAGTAGAAATGTAGAAAATGGCAAAAACCAGAAGAAGCAGCACGGTGCCCACTTTCTGGCACCGCGGCTCCCCTCAACAAGTGATCCCATACAATTCTCCGAGAGTTGGGTGCCGCAACGTCACTTTCCGGCACCGGGGAGCCCCGGTAGATCCCAGAAACTTAGTTTAGTCATGTTTTATGCGCATAAGGACTCCGAGACTTCTCTATATATACCCAAGCTCGTCCAAAACCCTTAAAAAAAGAAACACACAATAAAGAGATTAAATCACATATTTGAGAGAGAAGAACGAAGAAGCTTCAGGACAAACATGATGCTTCTGCAATCTCTCCAGGCTATATCTATTTCTTTTTATGTAGAACTAATTTCCTAGGCAAAGCTAATGATGACCTCTTGTAATTAAGTTCTTATATATTAATGTTTTGGATTCCTGAAAACTCTTCAACGTTTAATATAATTGGTGATTTGTTATTCTTTATTATCTTTTGATTATGAATCCAGAGATTGTGTTTTACCAATTTGCATATAGGAATAGTCATGCTTCTTCTATGTATGATTGGGGAACCCAGTTGTGACTCGTAATGTTGTTTTATGAGTTAATCTTCTGTTGCTGTTTTGCCTGTGGATATATTGTCGACGTTAGATAGGTCATAACGATAACATTGTGTGCTGTTAACATAGAGAAAACAATTCACCAGTTACCTTAGAATTTAGTATGTTTTGAATTGAAATATCTTCCGATTGTTGGTTTGGGATGTGAAACTTTCAATTGAGTAATAAAAGGAATCAACTACTAAATATAGGAATTTGATACAAGAGGGATTCTCGATGTTTTGCTGCTTCTCTCTATTGATAACTTTTAAGTATTTTTTAATATTTTTTACATTGTCTATTAAATATGTTTTCTTTAATTCAGTTACTACTAACGTTTTCATTAAGTGAATTAGTTCCTTGTAATCATATTTCTGAGGAACCGACACCCTAAATATACTGCGATAACCGTGAGTACTTTTTGGGCATAATCAAATTTTGGCGCCGTTGCCGGGAGACGGTTTACAAGCAAAATGAGCAGGTTTGCTTAATCAACAATAAAGAGGTAACTTCGTTCCATCCTTACTTTTTAGTTCTTACTTATTTGTTTTTAATTTAGTTTTAGTTTTAGTTTAAGTTTTGATCTTTAGTTTTATTCTTTTATTTCTGTTTCTTGTTTTATTCGTGTTTTAGTGCATGCCTAGACTTAGGGATCGGTTTGGTAGAATTGTTAGAATTGAAGAGAAAGATTCTGATTCAGGAAGTCTGTTTGAAATCCTTTTTACCACACCATCTACATCTAACACATAAAACATGAATGACTACAAGAGACCACCCATTATGACTATTGAGGAGTACCTTCATCCCACTCGCACAGCTAGACCATCATGCACCACATATAGACTTTAAACCTGGAATGATACAGTATCTCCTAACCTTTCATGGTTTGGAGAATGAGAACCCTTATGTGCACATTAGGGAATTTGAAGAGGTTATAACAACCGTTCATGACCGATTTGGGACTACAGACACAATTAGACTTAAGTTCTTCCCATTTGCCCTTAAGGATGGATCTAAAAGCTGGTTGTATTCTTTGAGACCTCGTTCAATAGGATCATGGGGTGAGATGACACATGCATTTTTCAATAAATACTTCCAACACCATAAAACTAATGCCCTGAAAAGACAAATCTCTACCTTCTCCCAGAAAGACAATGAAACCCTTTATCAAACTTGGGAGAGGTTTAAGAAGATGCTAGCTAGTTGTCATAACCATGGGTATGAGATTTGGCACTTAGTGAGTTACTTTTATGAAGATCTAACCCCTAGGGAGCGCAAATTTGTTGAGACGATGTGCAATGGTGAGTTTATACAAAATGACACTAACGAGGCACTCGAGTACTTAAATGACCTAGCCAAAAAAAGCCACACTTGGACTGGACCTAATGCCTTGGATAACACTGATAGGACACGTTCCACCACTTCTGGCGGAGGCATACACCACTTTAGGGAAGAAGATAGTCTTATAGCACATGTTGTGCTATTAACTAGAGAGATATGAGCTTTAAAAGCCCAAGATAGCAAGATTATGCATACAATAGTTTAGTTAGAACCCCAAGGGGCGTGTTTTGTTTGTAAATGAAGTGACATTCTTGTTGGACAATTATGACCCATAGTGTCACTATTTGTACAGATCATGGTGTTGTTGTACAAATTAACTATGTGACAAAGGAGATTGCACTCTTATCCTTTGTGATTAGATCACATAGATGTATAAATGATGAGAGGTCCCTATGATTTGTTCCTGGATAGAGAATAATATGAGACAGTATCAGTCCACGAAGGATAAATCATTAAATATCCATAGTCAGAGTATTATCGAGATTGGACATCGATAAATACGTAAAAGACTAGTATTACATTTGTGCGCGTTGTGAGGCCACAAACAGTATAGTTCTCATTTATTTGGTTATAGGATAATCATGCAAGTGTAATAGGAGGTTGTGTTTTACCGATGGTATGGGAAACAGCTTCGCTCTGGATAAGACCCCCTCGGAATTCGGTTAGTAGTATGACTATGTGTCTATGGAAGTCCGAAATCAGGGTAGGTGTATTTGGTCTTAACCTGAGACTTGCACCGCTAATACATATGACAATCAATATACTTTGGTTAAGGTCATCCAGGGCTTTAACCGGTTTCTGTGTACACCGATACTGGGTATATCGAGAATCGTAGTTTGTTGGGTGTGATGTCAAGATGGAAGTGTCACTCCAGTCATATGGAGACGATGGTCATATAGGATACGGGGCTGGTTCTCTTTAGTGCTGCAGCCATCGGGATAATATGACTGGGTCATAGTTATCCGATTTAGATACTAGTTACCAGAGATCCGACATGTGATTCGTACGGGGCAGACACAATTCCAGCCCCAGGCCTAGCACGTGATCATTCGATACTGGACAGAAATATGCAATACTACGGTATACTACACTTGATACAGATCCTTTCTTCCTGTAAGGATGTTTCCGGAGAATTGGGGAGGCATGGCGCTTTGCTAGAGAGGCCAACCTTGTCTTATAAATCGGTATAAACGTAGTACTAGGTACTTACGTGTTCGGATAGTCCGACGATCGAATTTACTACCAACATATCCGGGGATCTCATGGGTCGCTTCCCAAAGATTCACCGATGACGTATAACTCGCACTCTAAATTAATCTGGGATTAATTAGAAGAGAGAGAAAATTAATCTGGGATTAATTGCGGAGATATTTTATCTGGGATAAAATATCATTAAAATAGAGATAACGATTAATTTGGAATTAATCGAAAAATTAATATATTTGATATATTAAACGAAATTGGATTTCGACGTGGAATTAAAATTAGATTTTAATTCGGGCGAACGAATTAATTTAGAATTAATTCGTTAGTGACGTGAATAGTGATTTCGCTAGGCGTAATCATTTAATTATGACGCAACAAAAAATTCGTTAATTTGGAATTAGCAAACCTGAGCCCAAGATTATTTGCGAGCGCATTCGTATTTCGAATTCGAGTACGGCACGTCAAATCAAGCGTCAAATTGCTAGTCGCATCAAGCGTCAAATCACAAGTCACTTTGAGTGATGTGACATGACAACTTGATGGATTGAGTGATGTGTGTGGTTGTTGGATTTAAATGGTTTGACTTTTAAAAGCCAAATTCATTCCAAATGATTTTGAAATTCACTTTTGTGTATAAGATACACAAATTTGGAAACACATCCAACAATTCACTCTTCTCTCTTTCTCTCCACTCTTCACGCCTAAAAGGGCAAAAAGCTTACTTCTTTTTCTGTCAAAAACGTGAGCAGTGAGGGAAGATTAGAGTGGGATTTTGTGGCAAAATATCTAGTGCTAGCACACTTATGAGACATGCGAATGTGATAGGGAAGTCCACCTATGAGCCGGGAATCGTTCGACGAAGCTTGGAGCTTAACGAAGGACCAAACGAAGGCCAAAACAGTGAGCATTTCACAGCTCACTGCCGAAGCAGTGAGGAACAGAATCTTGAAGTTTTTGTTGCCTCCGCGTCGCTCAACCGATCGATGTGAGTATTCTGCAACTTCTTCGATGTTTATTAACACATTATTCATGCTTTATAATTGATCTTGGGACCTTAATAGAAACCAACAATGGCATCTAGAGCAAGGTTTGAGTATGAAAAGTTTAGGGCTTAAAATTTGGGTAAAATGTTTTCAAGCATGATTTGGTTGAATTGAATGATTGTGTATGCTTAAAACATGTTTAATTGAAGTTTGATTTGATCAATTTCAAGAAAATTGATTTGGAATAATTTTCCCCCAAAATTGGATGTTGGCCTAAAGTTTGGTGATCCATTATGTCTTGGTGATTTGATTTTTGATTCATTAGATGTTTTAGAAATCATTAGGGAATGTTTATTTAATGTTGAATTTGATTCAATTGGATTGGATTTTGAATTTACCATAATAAACCCTAATTGCCGAGAATAATAGCCCTAATTATGTCTTGGATTTTTTATTGTTAATTGATTGGATGAGTTAAAATCATTCGAGAATGTTGATTAATGTCGATTGTGGAATTACTTGGATTGAATTCTAATCGGACAAAATACCCCTCCCTTGGCCGAGACTTTGAGCATGTGTTTGGGTTTGATTTTTGATTAATTTGTGTTGGAAACTAATTGATGTAATTAAGCATGATTAGTTATGTTAATTAATGTTTTAGAAATGTTAATTGGGTAATTGATTGTGTATTGCACTTTATGTAATTAAATTGTGAAATTGGGTTTTGTGATTTAATTATAATTGGGCCTTAAAATTGGATTTGGGCTTTAATGTTGTAATTGGGCTTGTTGGGCTTTGTTGTACAAAGTTGGGTTAAGGCAAATTGGATTGGATCCAATTGGGCCTAAAATCGCATCCATAAAGCCCAAATGCGACTTAATGGACCTTTAAAGTTTAATTGGGCCTAATGGGACAAGATTGATTTTTGGGCTTACGGGGTAACTCCCGGATTGGATTTTGGTTATTCGGTTTGACCCGAGTTGACCAAAAGTCCATGCCTCAAGAAATTAATTAAAAGCTCATTGGACTTTAATTAAATTGACGTTGGACGTTAATCGGGCTTTGAGACCCGTTGCGATTAAATTTGGAATTTAAGTCGTAAAAGTTCATTAATAAAGTGTGTTATTTAATTTGGAATTAAATAGTGAATTAGAATTGAATGCATATTAAATTGGATTTAATGATGTAGTTTAATTTAATTCGAGAATTCGTACTCTGAGTACTTATTCGCAAAACGAGTTTGACTCGAGCAAAATCAAATCGTTGTTTGAACATTGGATGATCACTAATTATCAAATTAATTAATTTGATTAGATTAATTGATAACATGCTTGTGTGAATACATGGTTGTGATGCTTGAATAATGTGTATCATATGGATATTACATGGGTGGGACAATTTTAGAAATTGTTGTAATAAATTTTATTTATTAATTGGACCTGCGTGTCCAGCCTTATTACCTCTCATTTCTTTGTATTCTATTCTCACCTATTCCCCTCAATGTAAATGAGGTTTCTTTAGAAGTGTAGTGTAACGGGTAGAAGTAATACTTGTGCTAGCAGGAGAGAGAAAGTGAGAGTTTTGATCTAGGATCATTGTGTAAAGTATCCTTCCGCATATCATTATTATTTTACATATGCGCTTTATTATGTGTTTAGAATGCATGTTTAAGGGTGTATGATGATGATACCTTAACAAAGATGATAAATTGGTTGCCAATTTGCACTCGAAAAACCCTCGCAAAATATTAAGCGTCTTTCCTTCCATTGAGTGATTCTCACTCAAGATCCGAGACTGGCATTTGCTTGTTGGCCAAAGTCAAGGCCTTTGTCAATCGAAGATGTGTTTGAATCACGAGAGCTTTGTTCCATGTCAGTGTCTTGTCCAAGTTGTGGTTTTTTGGCCAAAGTCAAGACCACTTCTTGTCCATCGACATTGATTACGAAGCTTTCCATGGTCAATGGGTCGCACTTGACTAGGATCACTTAGTTTGTTGTGCCAAAGCAAAGGCTTAGTTGATTCAGAGGAAAAAGGTTAGGTAATACATTGGATGTATTGGCATATATAAGATATATGTTTCGGACTTGGATGGCCCCCTACCGGATCTAGGAATTGGATTGGATCCAATCGATCTTAGAGATCTACCTAGTTAATTATCATACAATTTATTGGCCAAAGTCAAGATTGTGTGATATTTAACGGGATCCTAGCCCACTAGGAAACACGGTTTCCCGAGTACTCGATAGAGGGTTAGAGGCTCACCGAAAAATAGTGGGAGGCAAGAATTGTATTTGCAATATTCGTTCAATTACTCGCCATACGCGCTAAATCAAATATCAATTCGTCAAAGAAATTAAATGTTAGTTGGACTAATATTTAAATGTTGTTTTAATAAATAGTTGGACTATATATTCAAACTATTCATTTATAGTTGATTTTATAATTGGATTATAGTAATCAATATAATGGATTTTAATCTATTAAATTATAGTTGATTAAATAGTTGGACTATTGTAATCATTATAATAAATAGTACCTAAATCGTTGATTAAATAGTTGGACTATTAAAATCAAGATACAATTGAAAGATTGACATTTAAAACATAATCTTAAGGAAAATGTGTTTAAATGGTTTAATTTTCAAATTGGGAATAAAATTTCAGGATGGTCCTGGAAAAATAATAAGTTATTTTATTTGATAAAATAATATATTATGCCTAAGCCCGGAGTTAAGCAAATAGTAGAGCATAATCTTTGGAAGATTAATGTGATGATAACTTAAGTGCTTATTCCATTAAACTTACCGCAGTAGACTCCTTAATTTCTTAATCAGAACTAAGGATTAGATCCTTATAGTATGATACAGAAATTGAAGGATCTTCATAAATCTATACTTAGATTTTAGAATTACTAAAATTGCAATAAATAATTCTTGGAGAATTAATGACTATTCTCAATGAGACAAAGTCAAAGTTTACAAATTAGGCAAGTAGCGCAAGTCGCACCTTACTTCGATATTCTAGAAGGCCAAGGCTTGGCCAAAGGATTCTGGAGTGTTGAAACTGGCAAAGGCAAAATCATTATAATCTTCTGGGAAGATAAATGACATATCCTAAAATGTCTCCCTAAATGTGGTAAACGGGATCGCGAAAGCGTGACTGCCGTTTGGACAAAGCAGACATGAAGGAATTGAAGACGAGCAAGGCTCTGACTTCAAATATATTTGTCAACATTATGTTCACTACTAGTATTAAAATTGGATTTTAGATACTTAGTGTGGTACATAAATATATATTGATGATCAGAATCTGCTATGAGCAGGATACTGACTTCAATTGAGATTTATCTGCGAATTGTAAACGGGACAAATGTCGCTGTTTTAATCGTAGATACCTAATTTAGGAACTACCTTCGGGTGTGTACCTGAATTAGGAAACTGTTATAATGTAACTAGTTTGACTAGAAACATTATCTCTATATCAGTGGTTAACCCGCTGTGGGTGAACCTTTATATTCTAGAACACTAAAGTGTTTTATTATATAAAGATGATATTGAGATAAACACATTAGATGTGAATAACAAAATTTATATTTTGAATATAAATGAGTCTCAAATATATATTATGACAAATAAATAGCTCAACTGATTTGATCAGATAAAACTAATTGTGGCATTGTCATCTGGGACACAATTAAACAAGAATCGTATATCCACACTTTCGAAGAGTGGGTACTATGACTAATTTGATTCTAATCAAATAATGTCTACGAATCTAGTTTATAGGGCAAAGTGCCTAAAACACTATTTACTTGGTAAAAGTGCAAATGCCACCGACCTGTTAGCCCTAGTTCATAGTGAAGCAAGTGGGCCTATGTCTAGCTAGGCTAGAGGTGGATATGAATATTTCGTGACCTTTACGGATGTGGCATCGCGTTATGGTTATGTGTTTCTTTAGAAACACAAATCGGAAACTTTTAAGTTTCGACACGAAAATTGACAAACAGATCGGCTAAAGTATCAAACCGTCACGGTAAGACCGTAATGGAAATTACTTAAGCAATAAGTTTCTCATATACTTGAAAGAGTAAAGTTTTCTTCAAATGATGACTCCTCCGGAACACGTCAGTTTGATGGTGTGTCCGAACTGACTAACCGAATTATGTTAGACATAATAAGGTTAATCATGAGTCGCTCTGAGCTACCATTTCCTTCAACGGATAAGCTTTAAATAGTGCAAGAACTTATTTAGAATAAGGTTCCATATAATTTGTTTGACAGATTTCATATTAGATATGAACGGGAAAGAAATCGAGTTTCACATTCCTGAATATTTGGGTATGATGGGCATACGTTTGGATGATACCAAACTAAAACCCAAATTGGATAAGTGCCAATTGTAGGTTATCATAGGGATACCATAAGTATTGTACTTATACAAATCACAAGAGAACCATTAGATTGTTGCTCACCATGCGGTTTTCCTAAGAGGAATACCGATATGTAGTGGTAAGTGGGAGGATAGTAAAACTCGATGAAAATCATAGTAATACTATTCAAGGCATCGAATCTTAATGGAACACAAATAGTTCATCAATGATGAAACTATACTATTAATCTTCGAATACACAAGAATCACGTAGGTCGGAGAGAGTCAGAAAACAACCTGGGGTATGGGTTTCTGATCTCACCTCGTAAAGATGTCTATCTTTTGAGGTATACCAACTGACTACGTATGAGGAAGTGATACAAGGTATCGACTCCCTATTATGGAAAAGTGCCATGAGTCCGAAATGGATAATGCTTGCTGAAGCTGCATGTTTCATTTATGAAATATGACAGCTTAATGGGAAAATCGCTTTCCTAAAAAGGAAACATTTTGGAGGATGTTTACAACATCCTGACGATTTTGTCGTACTAAAACTAGCAAACAAGGTTTGCAGGTTATTCGATCCATGTTTGGATTGAAGCAAGCATAGGTTCTAGGAATTATCGTTTTGATGTAATCATAATGGTCTATGATTTAATTCAAAACGAAATGATTCTTGTGTATATAAAGGGGTTAGTGGGAGCGCACTGACAGTGGATGTCCTATGAATAATGATAATACATCATTTCTTGGAAACGATATTCCCATAATAAACAATCGGTGAAAGCTTGGCTTTCAAGAAGACTCTCCGAGAAATCCGTTAATTGAAAAAAAATGTACGCAACCTGGTGTCTCATACGCTTTGAGCATATGGAGTCACAAACAAGCCAATCCGAGTGATAGTCACTGGATTGTTGTTAAGAACATCCGTTAGTATCTTAGAGATCTAAGGATGCTGTCTTAGTCTTTGGAGATGAAGAACTTGAAGTGACTGGGATCACTATAGCAAGTTTCCTAAACCGATAAAGCGACTACAAGTCACAAACGGTACTACACAGTTTGAATAACGGTACCGTGAGCTGGAAATCTTCCAAGCAATATATTGTTACCGAATAAACAACAAATGCGGGTTATTGCTGCAGCTGAGGCGGCAATAGAAGCTATTTGGGTCGAAAGAAAATCTAATTAGATTAGATATAATTCTGTTAGCAGCTAAGCTAGGCTTTAGTACAAGCTAAAGAATTAATGGTCTCATCAACGATCCAGATACATACTTCGATAATTTATCTGATTCGTTTGGATCATGCATCGTGGCGATGTGATGATAGTATAAATCGCATCAGATGATAAACATACAAATCCGCTGACGAAAGTCTTTTCTCAGCAGTTTGAGCCAACCGTACATAGTTCGGGTGTCAAGCACTCGAGTGACTGGCTATAGGCCAAATGGGAGATTGTTGGACAATTATGACCCATAGCGTCATTATTTGTACAGATCATGGTGTTGTTGTACAAATTAACTATGTGACAAAGAAGATTGCACTCTTGTCATTTGTGATTAGATCACCTAGATGTATAAATGATGAGAGGTCCCTTTGATTTGTTCCTGGACAGAGAATGATATGAGAAAATATCAGTCCACGAAGGATAAATCATTAAATATCCCTAGTCAGAGTATTATCGAGATTGGACATCGATAAATACGTAAAAGACTAGTATTACACTTGTGCGCGTTGTGAGGGCACAAACATCATAGTTCTCATATATTTGGGTATATGATACTCATGCAAGTGTAATAGGAGGTTGTGTTTTTCCGATGGTACGGGAAACAGCTTCGCTCTGGATAAGACCCCATCGGAATTCCATTGGTAGTATGACTATGTGTCTATGGAAGTCCGAAATCATGGTAGGTGTATTTAGTCTTAACCTGAGACTTGTACCGCTAATACATACGACAATCAATATACTTTGGTTGAGGTCGTCCAGGGCTTTAACCGGTTTCTGTGTACGCCGATTCTGGGTATATCGAGAATCGTAGTGTGTTGGGTGTGATGTCAAGATGGAAGTGTCACTCTACTCATATGGAGATGATGGTCACGTAGGATACGGGACTGGTTCTCTTTAGTGCTGCAGCCATCGGGATAATATGACTTGGTCATAGTTATCCGATTTAGAGACTATTTACCAGAGATCCGACATGTGCTTCGTACGGGGCAGACACAATTCCAGCCCCAGGCCTAGCACGTGATCATTCGATACTGGACAGAAATACGCAATACTACGGTATACTATGCTTGATACAGATCCTTTATTCATGTAAGGATGTTTCCGGAGAATTGGGGAGGCATGTCGCTTTGCTAGAGGCCAACCTTGTCTTGTAAATCGGTATAAACGTAGTACTAGGTAATTACGTGTTCGGATAGTCCGACGACCGAATTTACTACCAATATATCCGGGGATCTCATGGGTCGCTTCCCAAAGATTCACCGATGACGTATAACACGTACTCTAAATTAATCTGGGATTAATTAGAAGAGAGCGAAAATTAATCTGGCATTAATTGCGGAGATATTTTATCTGGGATAAAATATCATTAAAAGAGAGATAACGATTAATTTGGAATTAATCGAAAAATTAATATATTGATATATTAAACAAAATTGGATTTCGACGCGGAATTAAAATTAGATTTTAATTCGGGCGAACGAATTAATTTAGAGTTAATTCGTTAGCGACGTGAATAGTGATTTCGCTAGGCGTAATCATTTAATTATGATGCAACGGAAAATTCTTTAATTTGGAATTAGCGAACCAGAGCCCAAGATTATTTGCGAGCGCATTCGCATTTCGAATTCGAGTGCGGCACGTCAAATCAAGCGTCAAATCGCTAGTCGTATCAAGCGTCAAATCACAAGTCACTTTGAGTGATGTGACATGACAACTTGATGGATTGAGTGATGTGTGTGGTTGTTGGCTTTAAATGGTTTGACTTTTAAAAGCCAAATTCATTCCAAATGAATTCGAAATTCACTTTTGTGTATAAGATACACAAATTTGGAAACACTTCCAACAATTCACTCTTCTCTCTTTCTCTCCACTTTTCATGCCCAAAAGGGCAAAAAGCTTACTGTTTTTTCTGTCAAAAACGTGAGCAGTGAGGGAAGCTTATAGTGGGATTTTGTGGCAAAATATCAAGTGCTAGCACACTTACGAGACATGCGAAGGTGATAGGGAAGTCCACCAATGATCCGGGAATCGTTCGACGAAGCTTGGAGCTTGATGAATGACCAAACGAAGGCCAAAACAGTGAGTATTTCACAGCTCACTGCCGAACCAGTGAGGAGCAGAATCTTGAAGTTTTTGTTGCCTCCGTGTCGTTCAACCGATCGATGTGAGTATTCTGTAACTTCTTCGATGTTTATTCACACATTATTCATGCTTATAATTGATCTTGGGACCTTAATAGAAACCAACACTTCTAACCCAAGTGTGTCATTTATATGGTTAGACAATGGAAACATATGAGGAACAATGCAATACCTTAGGGATGTACAAGAAACCTTATACACCGTATTCAGATACTTATAATCCTAGTTGGCGGAACCACCCAAATTTTAGTTGGAAACATGAGTCTCAACATCTCACTCAAACATCACAGCCTAGAAGTTACAGTGACCCACTGTATCACACATATGCCATTCCTATAAAATTTTTAGAGGACACTGTGAACGCATTTATAGAGGCCTAGAGTAAAAATAATCTAAGGTTTGAGTCACTAATAGCTCATGTGGTTGAAGATAATAAGGAGATAAATAGTCAAGTCTCTAAGTTGACTAATGTCTTGAGTGTGCAAGAACAAGGAAAGTTTCCATCTCAGGCTTAACCAAACCCTCAAGGGCAACACATGGTACAGGATGATCATGAAGCATCCAATGTAAAATGTGTTAATTCCATAATCACAATGAGTGTTAAGGAGGTAGGCTTGCAAGACACCTCCAACATTATAGGTGACCCCAAAGATATTAATACCAATATTCCTCATGAAGAACAAGAGACATAGAGCACAGTTAGAGTACTTTTCCCTCAATCTTTTAGGCCTACTGCGAGAGCTACAGACCCTAATGGTGAGATCCTAGAACATTTAAAGCAAGTAAAAATTAACATTCCTCTGTTACATGTGATCAAACAGGTTCCCACATATGCGATGGTTTTGAAGGATCTATGAACCATTAAGTGAAAGCATCATATGAAGATGACTGCATTCTTAACCGAATAAGCAAGTGCAGTGATTGACCAGAGGGCCCCACCAAAATACAAGGATCTAGGATGCCCCACTATTACTTGCCACATTGGCACATATGAGATTGGTCAAGCTTTATTTGATTTAGGTGTTAGTGTTAATCTCATGCCATATTATATCCATATGCAGCTAGGACTTGGAGAGATTGAGCCTACATCAATGGTTTTATAGTTAGCTGATCGTTCTATCAGAACCTCATGGGAGTGGTTGAGGATATTGTACTGTAAATTGATAAATTCTACTACCCTGTTGATTTCCTGATTTTGGACACTCAATATATGGTTAACATTGAGTCAAAAATTCCACTTATCTTCGGTAGACCTTTTCTCACTACAGCTAATGCTCTTATCAATTGGGAACATGACACTGGAAGTAAATATTTTTCATGTTGAGAAACAACCACGAGATGATGATGAGTGTCTTTATACATACCTGATAGACACAGACTCACCGAAAACAGATCCTTTACAACATGAATCTCGCCCTCCCGATCTAGACCTAATCCAAAAGAACCGTAAAAAGAGGAAAATGAAAGTTACAACTCACTTAAGTATGATCTCTGGAAAGTTAAAAAAGCGGTTGAGCCAATTTTTCCTTATGTGTAGCCTCAAATCTCAACCATCCGTAGTCTCTGGGGGATCGATGGATACAATGCTGCGGCCAACCAAAAATTCCTTTTCATGCCATAATCACCAAGGTCTGCCGAAGAAGAAAGAACATGGGACTATTTGGTCCGCTATATGGAAGCCACCATGACAACTTGGGAGATTGCGTCTGGCTGAAGACGTTAAACTTAGCGCTAGTGGGGAGACAACCCATGCATCTGTATTTATTTTATTTTTTTATATTTTCTTTACTTTAGTTTTATTTTATTGTGTGCTAATTGCATGTTTATTATTTGCATGAGTATTTACGCAAGTGTTAGCGCAACCCACGCAGCTCACACTACCAAAGTCTCACTAGCAGGAGCCTGATCAACTCCATGCCTGGTATTATTGTTCCTCACTCCTTTTTCTTTATATTTATCTTATATTGAGGACAATGCAAGTTCTAAGTTTAGGGTGTATGCATGTAGTGATAATACCTGTTATAAAAAAAATATTTGTTTATTTTTAGTCCTTAATAGTAAAGCATAAGTCCAATGATGAATATTGTTAGGATGAAAACTTAGAAACGATAAGTTCTTTAATGTTCTTTTATCAGATGCCTTGAGTGGTTGATATAGGTTAGACTCGTAAGCACTTAACTATAGGTTTTTAACAGTAAGAACCTAGGTAGTTTGCAAAGTGACTAGTTGAAGAAATTGCATGTCGATGAATGATTGTTTGCTTAGATGTCTATCATGATTTTCTAGTGTTATGATGTATGGTATGGTTAAAAATAAAAACATAAAGTTTTGACAAGAAGAAAAATAAAAAGAGAAAAGAAGAAATTAAACCACCTATAACCGATAAGCGTGAAGCTACCCATGGGCGAGTGTTAGGACCACCATGAGGAGAAATGCTACCTTAAAGGGTATGTGTGTTTAAAAAAAAGAGGTTTTGAAAGAAGAAAAAGAAAAAAATCATACCATACTGAGCAAAGAAAGGCAATTACAGAGCACATTTGAGATATCTAGGTTGGTTTGATCCATTGGATCCCAATTTTTAAACGAAATCATTGAGTTGGCTTACCTCGAAGTCGAGCTGTGAATGAACCTTCACACACACACTGTGAGTCTGACTTAGATGATTTATTCAATCACTTGGATTCGATTTGCATAGAGTACTTTGAATATTCTCTGATTTCATTACTAGGCATTCTTTGAGGTCAAGAATATATGTAACTATTGAGACTATTTTATTTTATTATTTAGGAATGATTGCATATGTTTTGAATGACGTTTATAGGTGTCGTCGCTCTAAGCCCTCACGAGACTATAACTCATCCACTAGGGCCACCTAGGGGTTTAAATGCTTATTGCATATGCTAAAAGCAATCGTGATCCCTACTAAAGTGGCTTAGATAGTTTTTATTTATTTCTTTTTAATTTAGTTTAGTTTACATTTTCTTTTTACGCTTGAATTGTTAGGGACTAGCAATAAGCTGGTTGGGGGGGCTGTGATAAGTGCATGAAAGTGTACTTTGAACATCACTAATTCCGCTTGATTATTATGTATTTTATCTTAATTATAGTTTATTTTATGTCTTGTTATTAGGAAGTAATGGAACATGAAGATGGGATAAATTGTACATGTTTCATGACCTTACGGACATATCGAAACCACGCAGGAAGAGAAGAAACGTAGAAAGCGGGAAAAACCAGAAGAAGTAGCAGGCACTATGATTCTCTCAGGATCCGTCGACCCGTATATGTACCATAATGGATTTAGGTATCCATGTAAGTAACTCACGATTCTTAAGACTTTGGCCAAAGCCGATCACCTAGGGTGAATCGCATATATCAGAAGTGGTATTCTGATTAGTTGTAAAGAATCGTGGACATGTCGACATGAGATGTGCGCCTCGGAAACTTGACGGTGCAATCTATGTTTCCTAAGCACAAGTCAGATAGCCTACGACATAGGGATTGTTAAACATATGTGATAACCTCAACTTGTATAGTTCAAAAAGATCATTCGTGTTCTTCACGAATTAAAAGATGGTCGAATTCGTACATATAAGCTAGGCTTATATGAAGAACGTGTCTAGACTTAGAGAGTCCCAAAATATGAAGCGTACTTGTTGAACACTTGGGTAGCCTAGAATTTTTGATAATAAATAATATTCGATATTATAATTATCAACTAAAATAATTAAGTGTTATTGGATAATATTAATTATTTTCTTTAATCCAATTGGATTAATTGGATTAATCTAAAATCACACAAAAGCTTTGATGTAATTTCATAAATATCTCTACCATTGGAGGATATTTTGGTAATTATAAATATGTAATAATAGGTGTATTCGGCTTGATTTAATTGGATTAAATCAAAGTGGTAGAAATGTAACTAATCTATTAATTGAACTTTATCTTGATTTAATTGATAAAATCAAAGTGGTAGACAAAGGTGATTAGTTACACCTAATTATACATATTCGGATAAATTAGATTAAGCCCACATAAGAAGATTGGATCTTGAAACCAAGCTTGCTATCTTTGGGAATTCTCTACAAAAACAAGGAAAAGAAGATTGGATCTTGGAACCAAGCTTACTAGCTTTGGAAGTTTTCCACAACATTTCAACATGGAGAAGATGATTGGTCTTGGAATCAAGCTTATTAGGTAAGTTTGATCTTTGATAAGCGGTGAATATATCAATATTTACCACCCTTTTTGACTTAATATTTTGTATAATTTCTTGAGTTTTGTGAATATTTTGATGTGTTTTCTGTATTTTGTAGATAAATAAGGTTTCAGGACTCATTGGAATCAAATCGGAGCCAAAACAGCGAAAAAACGGACAAAAATGGCAAAATTGGAATTCTGTATCGCGACGCGCAACACCTCTGCATTGCGACCCCTAACATGCGCCAGACACGTGTCAACATCAGAGGAACTTTCTATCATACACACTTACTAACATGCGCCGGCATCCGTGTCAACTTCCCAACAATAATGCTAAAATGCGCCGGACACGTGTCATCATCCCATGCTGCTAACACTACATGTCATTGCTTACGTCAGTGTCGCAACGCGCAAGCCTTTACGTGTCGCAACGCCGAGCCAATAATTCTATCGAAAACCACGTGTCATCATCCTGTTGAATCAGCGGCGCGTCACGACGCGCAAAGGGTCTTCGTCGTGACGCGTTGACCAAAATTTTACCTATAAATTGAGGCCGAATTCATTTGAAATTTTCATACTTTCTTCTAGGAATTTCCTTACGAATACTAAGAAGATTGTATCTTGTTTGTTTATTTACAACTTTTTGTATTTAATTTTTATTTTACGCAATAGTTCTTTCTTTAATTTACTTTTCAGTCTTTATTTTACTTTTCAGTATGAGGAGGTAACTCCCCTCTGCTGGGGCGAAGGGTAAAGCTGTTATTACTAATATTTAGATTAATCTCCATTAATTATAATATATAAACTATTTTAAAACCTGACTTAATGGGATACCGTTTTTATGGTCGGTTGGACTTAATTAAATTGATTTTAACCTGACTAAATTGGATACCACCTTCATTGTCATTTGGAATTAATTATAAATCTAACTTAATCAGAATACCATCTATATGGTCGGTTGGTAATGTCATTCAATGTTTACTTATTATAATAAGGGAGATATGTAAATTAAAAGTAATGAAAGTGGATCCTCTAACACCAGTATTTTCTTTATTGCTTTATATACCTTTTTAATTTCCAAGCTTTACTTTTTGTCATTTTCTTTATTTATGTCTTTACTAGTCCTAGATATGTGTGGTAACTAAATCCCTTATCTAGGATTGTAATGAATTCCAATATCACCGGTTTATAAGGGGTTATTTTATGTCTTGGGTAATATAAAGGTTTATTTATTGAGTCTTAAGCATAATGCTTCTTGTTAACTGGCCAATAATAAGATTGATCTGGTAAATTTAAAATAAACTTGACGAATGAATTTTAGGTTTCATCCTTAGACTCAATAGCTCACGATCTCACCTCGAGGCATTGTGACCCTTATGTTGACTTCCTTACATGATAGACATATACCTGTCGGGTTGGGGTAGCCATAATTGGAACTTAATCTTAACGAATTCAGGTAACTTGGTCAACATAGACATATGATAAATTGGGTTATTTGGGTGTTTTCATCTGACCATCGACAGAGGCTTTTGCATATTTTCGTGTTCCAGGTTAATAAACCAATATATTACACTAACGTGAGATAACCACTTCATCTTTAAAAGATATTGGAAGGATTCACAACCCTAAATAGTTTTATAATATTGATTTTTCCTTTAATTTACATTCGCACTGTTTTATTTACTTGTCTTTAGTTTAAAATCACCATCCAATCAAAAAACCAATCTATTAGATACTTGTAAACATTTAGTTTCACAAATTGATAGCCTATGTATTATGTCCTCGTGGGATCGATATATTTTATACTACTTGAATGATACGTGCGCTTACGTTACGTGTGTGTTTACCTCTAATCAAGTTTTTGGCACCGTTGCCGGGGACTTATTTATCTTTCACTATTAATTTTGAGGTTAGATATTTTTACTTGTGTCTAATTTTTTTTTACTTATTATTTATGTTTTCTTGTGTTTCAGGTTCTCAGACACTACATGAAAAGAACCAGAAGCTTTGAAATATGTCCGCTTGACCCATAAATTGAAAGAACTATCAAACAATTGAGAAGGGAAAGACGAGAAGGTCAAGAAGCACTGATCAACATGGAACCTGAACCTTTGGAAGTTGCACCACCAATTCCTATTCGAGACAGAACTATTCCGGTGGTTGATGGCTTCATTTCATGTATCGTACTTCCTCCTTTACCAGTAAATACATGTGACATCAAAATATACATTCAGATGATACATCAATCAGTTCAGTTTGGAGGGAATGTAACTGAATATCCTAATGCCCACATCAGAAACTTCCTAGAAGTTTATGGCACATTCAATTACAACTGAGTGGCAGAAGAAGCAATGAGACTACGTCTGTTTCCATATTTCTTAAAAGACATAGCTAAAGCTTGGCTACATTCACTACCAGCAGGTTCCATCATAACTTGGAACACTCTAGCCACCAAATTCCTTGAAAAGTAATTTCCCCCAGCCATAACTGCAAAGCTGAGGAATGACATCACATCCTTTGTGCAATATGACTCAGAATCCCTCTACGAAGCTTGGGAAAGATATAAGGAATTGCTCTGGAAATGTCCTCACCATGAGATTGCAAAGTGGCTACAAGTCCAAACCTTCTATAATGGACTTTCTGGACTAATGAGAACTACAATAGATGCTGCTGCTAGAGGAGCTTTAATGGCAAAAGGAGAAGATCAGGCCTGGGACGTAATTGGAACTTAATCTTAATGAATTCAAATAACTTGGTTGAAATAGGAATATGATAAATTAAGTTACATTGGGTATTTGTATATGACCATCGGAAGAGGCTTTTACATAATTTCGTGCTCCAAGTTAATAAACAGATATATTACACAAACGTAAAATAACCACTTCATATTTTAAAAGATATTGGAAAGATTCACAACCCTAGATAGTTTTAAAAATTGAATTTTCTCAAACTACTTTCACGATGTTTTATTTATTTGTTTTAAGTTTAATGTCACAATCCAATCAAAAAAATCAATCCATTAAATACTAATAAAAATTTGGCATCATATATTAATAGATTAGGTATTAAGTCCTCTTGGGATCGATACTTTTTATACTACTTGAACGATACGTGCGCTTGCGTTATACGCGTGTGATTGCACCAGTCAATGGCCAACAACAATTCTTTGTGGCCAACAGAAAGGAGCATGATTTAACGAATAGCGGGAAGTTACGAAGTTGGAGCCAACACAGCAATGAATGCCAACCTAGATCAGATATGCAAATTCATGGAAACTCTTAACATGTAGGGTAATGCTGGATCCATAAGTTCACCATATGGATGAATACCAGAGGCTGAATCACACAACCAACATAATTAGACAGTGAATTATGTCAATAATTTCAACATACAGGGGAATAATTCATATTCCAACACCTACGACACAGGGTGGAGGAATCATCCCAATTTCGCATTGAGCAACAATTCAGGACAAAGTAACAATCAACCATAAAGATTCCAAAAGCAGAGTAAGGGCCAAGAGTATGAAAAAGAACCAGGAATAGCAGAATTACTGTCTCAGATGAAAAATCAACAAGAAATATACGATGTTATGTTTCAATCCCAAGCACCATTAATTCAAAGCCAATCTGCTTCTTTAAAGGCCCTGGAAAATCAAATGGGACAACTTGCCAATGCTCAGAGTTACAGACCACAAGGAACCCTTCCCAACAACGCAAAACCAAATCCAAGGAACAGAGGGAATGAGCAATGTCAAGCCATCACTTTGAAAAGCAGTACTGAGATCAACAAAGATGTTGGAATCAATGCATCCACTGAGGAAGTTCCAAAAGAAAGCAGCGAAGCAGAACCACAGATGGACGAAAAAGAGACAAAAGAAAATGATCGAGAAAGATTCACTCATTCTCCACCATTTCCACAACGTCTCCATAAATAGAAACTGGACAAGCAGTTTGCTCGATTCCTGGAGATCTTAAAAAAGCTGCATATCAACATTCCATTTGCAGAAGCATTGGAACAAATGCCCACCTATGTCAAATTCATGAAAGATATTCTTTCACGAAAGTAAAGATTGGGAGATTACGAGATAATAGCATTGACAGAAGAATGCAGCGCCATCATTCAGAGGAATCTTCTCCTAAAGTTGAAAGATCCTGGCAGTTTCATCATTCCTTGCACCATAGGAGAAAAATACTTCGGTAAGGCTTTGTGTGATTTAAGTGTCAGCATTAACTTGATGACTTTGTCTATTTACAGGAATGTGTAGCTTGGAGAAGCAATGCCCACCTCAGTTGCTCTGCAGCTTGCTGATAGATCACTCACATTTCTGATAGGTGTAGTGGAGGATGTATTGGTTAAAGTCGACAAATTCATTATCCCTGCAGATTTCATTATCCTTGACATGGAAGAAGATAAAGATATACCCATCATCCTCGGGAGACCATTCTTGGCTATAGGTCGAACTTTTATTGATGTACAAAAAGGAGAACTAACCATGAAAGTGCAGGACCAAGAAGTTACATTCAATGTTTTTAAAGCCATGAAATTCCCGAATGATGAAAATGAAGAGGAATGTTTCCGAATTGATGTTTTAGATAGTATCATCCAGGATACTGATTGAATGCAACTTTCCATGGATAAACTTGAAGCTTGCATCACCAACATGACTGACAGTGAGCTAGATGATGAAATTCTGGAATGTATCAACTATCTTGACAGACCATTTCGCTTCAAATTGACACAACATGTGGAAAGTTTGGAACTACCGAAAAAAGGAGCGAATCAAGCCCTCAATTGAAGAACCACCACAACTAGAATTAAAGCCACTTTCGAGCCATCTCAGGTATGTATTCTTAGAAAACTCTTCTGATTTACCTGTGATTATTTATTCGTCGCTAACATTGCAGCAGGAAGATAAATTACTGAGAGTATAACAAACATTCGAGATATTAGTCCAACATTTTGCATGCACAAAATTCTGATGAACGATTTGTACAAAGCCACTGTGGAGCATCAACGAAGACTAAATCTAATCATGAAAGAGGTTGTAAAGAAAGAAATTATCAAATGGTTGGATGCCGGCATCATTTACCCAATATCTGATAGCACCTGGGTGACTCCTATGCAATGTGTGCCAAAGAAACGAGGAATAACTGTAGTCCCAAATGAAAAGAACGAGATGATTCCAACAAGAATGGTGATTGGATGGAGAGTATGCATGGACTACAGGAAGCTGAAAAAAGCAACAAGGAATGATCATTTCTCGCTACCATTCATTGACCAAATGCTAGATAGACTGGCGGGACATGAATTCTATTATTTTCTGGACAGATATTCGGGGTACAATCATATTGCCATCGCCCTAGAAGATCAGGAGAAAACCACTTTTACATGTCTGTATGGTACTTTTGCTTTCCGCATTATGCCATTTGGATTTTGTAATGCTCCTCCCACATTTCAACGATGCATGATGGCCATCTTCTCAGACATGCTAGAATAAAGTATGGAGGTTTCATTGATGATTTCTCTGTGTTTGGAGACTTTTTCGACAATTGCTTGTAAAATCTTGAAAAAGTGTTACAAAGATGCGGAGATACCAACCTGGTACTCAACTGGGAGAAATGCCACTTTATGGTGTAGGAAGGCATTGTCCTGAGACATCGGATCTCACAAAAGGGAATCGAGGTAGACAAAACAAAGATCGAAACAATAGAGAAATTACATCCACCATCATCCGTCAAAAGGACTCTGAGTTTTCTCGGACATGCAGGCTTTTATAGGAGATGTATCAAAGACTTCTCCAAGATTGCTAATCCTCTGTTCAATCTGCTGGAGAAAGACGTGCCTTTCAACTTCACCAAAGAATGCCTCCATGCCTTTGAAATCTTAAAATAGAAGCTGGTCTCTGCTCCCATCATAGTAGCACCAGACATGACACTTCTATTTTAGGTGATGTGCGATGCTAGTGATTTTATTGTAGGTGCAGTTTTGTGACAACGCAAAGCAAAAATTTTCCACACCATTTACTACTCCAACATAACTCTAAATGAAGCACAACTCAACTACACAACAACTGAACAGGAGCTGCTCGCAGTTGTGTTTGCTTTTGATAAAGAAAGACAACATTTAAGTCTCGGGAATCTGACTTTAAAAGACATTATTTGCCAATTTATAAGAAAATTGGATGGGAAGCTTGTCCTTGATGCATAGATGTCCATCAAGCCGTTACTTCTTGTAAATATTATTATCTCTTTGTCTTTAACTAATAATTGTTATTTATTTTGTTATTTTCTTTTATTTTCTCCGACAGGATCCAAACTTTTAAACTTTTAAGATTTATTTTACTGTTTAGCTAATAATTGTCAATTGGCAGGTACTAATGATATTATTACTCACCCTTTTTCAGGTTCTATAAATTAATATCATCATTGCATTCTTGAAGATGTTGGTTATCTATAAGGTCCCAAGATCAAACAAGACATGAAATTATGTGTGAACACATCAACGGAGGTAGCGGAATACTCACATGATCGGTAGAGTCGATTTGGAGACGATTCAAGCCCAAAAACGCACTGCCATGTAAGCCTACTGCATGCAGTCCACTGCCTACAAAAACAGAAAATTGAGTGAAGAAACGGAGCTCCAATCATCGTCGGATGGATCCCGTCTCATGGGGAAACCTCCCTACCACCTTCGCAAGACTTGTAAGTGTGCTAGCACTTGATTTCTCACCATGAGAAACCACTCTTTGCTTCCCTATTGTCACGCCCAAACTGGTTCAAAACCAGTGAAGAATTACTTCCATTGCCGTGAGAGGAAGAGAGAATTTGAGAGAGAATTGTGTAATGGTTTGTTAATTAAAATGATTTACCAAAAATCAATTTATATTTATGCCATAATTATTAAATTAATAATAAACTTATGACACAAATTCATGCAAAGGCTTAGAGTGTCAAACACTTCATTTCCATGCAATACCATTGAGTGCATTGTACACAATCTCCATGCAAAGCATTAGAGTGTCAAATAAGCATAATATGACATGTGTCAAAGTTAATGCATATCTTGACATGTGTCATGTGGGCCCCACACGTTTCCCAATGAAAGTGGGCCCACGTGCACTCACGCGTTCGGGTTCGATATTTCCGAAATACCAAGCTTGCGTCGCGACGTTAATTCAATCGAATTTAAATAAATAATTGCGCCTGGCGAAATTATTATTTACGTCGCTAACGAATTAATTCTGAATTAATTCGTTTGCCCGAATTAAAATCTAATTTTAATTCCGCGTCGAAATCTAATTTCATCTAATATATCGAATATATTAATTCATCGATTAATTCCAAATTAATCGTTCTCTCTCTTTAGACGACATTTTATCCCGGATAAAATATCTCCGTTATTAATCCTAGATTAATTTTCTCTCTCTTCTATTATAATCCCAGATTATTCAAGAGTGCGAGTTGTGCGTCATCGGTGGATTATCGGGAAGCGACCCATGAGATCCCCGGATAATCTGGCAGTAAATACGGTCGTCGGAGTATCCGAATCACGTACGTACCAAGTACTACGTTCTACCGATTTACGAGACAAGGTCGACTCCTAGCAAAGCACCAAGTCTTCCCAGGTTCTCCGGACATATTCATCAAAGAATATCTAGATCTGTATCAAGCGTAGTAGTATACAATTGTATTGTGCATATCGGCCCAGTATCGGATGGTCACGTGCTAGGGCTGGGGCTGGATAAGTGTCTGCCCCGTCCGAAACACATATCGGATGTCTGGTAACTAGTCTCTATAATCGGATATTCAAGACCTGGTCATAATATCCGATTGGATGCGCATCACTAAAAGAGCACTAATACCGTATCCTGCGTGACATCATCTCCATTATGACTGGAGTGATACTTCCGTCTCGACATCACATCCAATACACTACGACTCTCTGATAAACCCAGAAGTGGTGAACACAGAACCAGTTAAGATCCCCCAACCACCAAAACCAAAGTTTACCGATTGTCGTAAGTATTAGCGATGTAAGTCTCAGGTTAAGACTATACACACCTACCTTGATTTCGGCCTCCCATAGACACCTAGTCATAATACCAATGGGATTCCGAAGGGTCTATCCAGAGCGAAGCTGTTTCCCGTACCATCGGTGAAACACGACCTCCTATCGCACTTGCATAAGTATCCAATACTTATATATATGAGAACTATGCCGTTGTGCCCTCACAACGCGCACAAGTGCAATACTAGCCTATTCCGCATTATCGATGTCCAGTCTCGATAATACTACGGCTAGGGATATTTAATGATTAATCCTTCGTGGACTGATACTGTCTCATATCATCTCAATCCAGGAACTAATCATAGGGACCTCTCTTCATTTATATATCTATGGTGATCTAATCACAAATGACGAGAGTGCAATTTCCTTGTTACATAGTTACTTTGCTACAGCAACACAATGTTCTGTGCAAATAGTGACGCTATGGGTCATTTGTCCAACAATCTCCCACTTGGCACATTGCGAGTCACTCAAGTGTCCTACACCTGAACTATGTACGGTTCGCTCAAATTGCTGAGGAAAGGTTTTCGTCAGCGGATTTGTTTGTTTATCGTTTGACGCGATTTATACGATCATCACATCGCCACGATGTATGATCCGAACGAATCAGATGATATAGAAGTATATATCTGGATCGTCGATGAGACCTTTAATTCCTTAGCCTGTGCTGACGCCTAGCTCAGCTGCTAACAGAACTATATCTAATCTAATTAGATTTATTTCAATCCAAAAGACTTCTATTGCTGCCTCAGCTGCAGCAATAATCCGCATTTGTTGTTTATTCGGCAACAGTTATCTTGCTTGGAAGATTTCCAGCTCACTGTCCCGGTGTTCAAACTTTATAGTACCGCAGTATTTAACTGTTTGGAAACTTGCAGCAGTGATCCCAGTCACTTCAAGTTCTCCTTCTCCATAGTTTAAGATAGCATCTTTAGTTCTCTGAGATACTAACAGATGTTCTTAACTTCAATCCAGTGACTGTCACTTGGATTGACCTGATTGTGACTCCATATGCTTGAAGCGTATGAGACACCAATACAAGTACATTTTAAATGTACAATTTCCCAGAGAGTGTTAACAACTCCAAATCTATATCCCAGTAGATCTTTATTCCTCTAATAAAGGTTGTTATCTCCCCAGAATTCTACGGAGAATTTCTATTGAAAGCCAAGCTTTCAACAATAGCTTTATGGGAATTTCACTGTCAGTGCGCTCTCCCACTAACCTCCTTATATACACAAGAATTATTTCGTTTTGAGTCAAATCATAAACCATTATGATTATTTCAAAACGACAGTTCCAAGAACCATATGCTTGCATCAATCCAAACATGGATCGAATAACCCGCAAACCTTGTTTGTCGGTTATACAAAATCGTCAGGATGTTGTAAACATCCTCCAAAAGGTTTCCTTTTCAGGAAAGCGATTTTGATTTGTAACTGACATATTTCATAAATGAAATATACAGTTATCAACAAGCATCTTCAAAATGGATTTACCATGGCAACAGGTAAAAGGTTGAACCGTTATTAACATAATGTTGATAACGATACCTTTCCGTCAAAACCTTAGGTTTGCACGTTGGTATGTTGCCTTCCATGTATTTCTTCCTTGAAGACGTTTTAAAGTACCATAGGCACAACGCCTTGTGGTACAACAACTAGTATCCAAACATAGTTGTTATACATGGAATCCATTTCGGACTCATGGCACTTTGCCATAACAGGGAGTCGATACCTCGTATCACTTCCTCGTAACGTAGTCGGATGGTACACCTCCATAAGATTGACATCTTTATGAGGTTAGATCAGAAACCCATACCCTAGGTTGTTTTCTGACTCTATCCGATCTACGAAGTTCTTGTGTATTTGAAGATTAATGGTATAGTTTCATCATAGATGAACTATTTGTGTTCCATTAAGGACTTCGTGCCTTGAACAGTATTACTCCGATTTTCATCGAGTATCACTATCCTCCCACTGACCACTGCATATCGGTATTCCTCTCAGGAAAACCGCATGGTGAGCAACAATTACATTGTTCTCATGTGGGATTTACAAGTACTATACTTAAGGTTTCCCTTAGGATAACTTATATTGGCACTTATCCAATTTGGGTCTTTTAGTTTGGTATCATCCAAACGTTATGCCTGGCATACCCAAATTATCAGGAATGAGAAACCTCGTTTCTTCCCTGTTCATATCCTATATGATATCTGTCAAACAGATTTATATGGAACCTTATTCTAAATAAGTTTTGCACTGTTAATACATATCCTGTTGAAGGAAATAGTAGCTCAGAGCGACTCGTGATAAACCTTATCATGTCCAACAAAATTCGGTTTTAGTTCAGACACACCGTCTAACTGACGTGTCTCGGGAGGAGTCCTCATATGAAAGAATACCGTACTCTTTCATTACGTATGAAACTTACTGCTTAAGTATTTTCCATTACGGTATTACCGTGGCGGAATAATACTATAGCCGATCTGTTTGTCTACTTCGTGTCGAAACTCTAAAGTTTCCGATCTGTGTTCTTCAAGAAAACACATAACCACAACGTGATGTCACATCCGTTAAGGTCACGAAATATTCATGTTCACATCTAGCCTAGCTAGATATGGGCCCACTTACTTCACCATGAATAGGGCTAACAGATCGGTGGCCCTTTTACTATTACCAAAGTAAATAGTATTTTAGGTATTTAACCTAATAAACTAGATTCGTAGACCTTATTTGAATAGTCAAATCAGTCCTAGTACCCACTCTTAAAAGTGTGGATATACGAGTCTTCTTTAATTGTGTCCTAGACAACAATGCCACAAATAAGTCTCTATTGATCAAATCAATTGAGCTATTTATTTGTCATTTTATATGTTTGAGATTTTATTTATATTCAAAATATAAATTCTGTTATTTACATCCAATGTATTTATCTCAGTATCATCTTTATATAATGAAACACTTTAGTGTTCTAGAATATAAACGTTTTATCCGCAATGGATTAAACACTGATATAGAGATAATGTCTCTAGATTAACTAGTTACATTATAACATTTCCTAATTTAAGTACATACCCAAAGGGCAGTTCCTAAACTTAGGTATCTACGGTCGAAACAGCGACTTTCGTCCTGTTTCCAATTCGCAGAGAAATCTCGGCTTGAAGCCAGTATCCAGCTCACAGCGGATTCTGAACGTCAATACATATATTTTATGTACCACACTAAGTATTTAAAATCCAATTTTAATACTAGTAGTGAACATAACTTTGACAAATATTTTAAAGTTAGAGCCTCGCCCTTTCTTTAATTCCTTCGTGTCTTCCATATCCAAATGGTAGTCACTTTGGGATATGTCAATTATCCTTTTCAATATTTCACAAACCTTTGGCCAAGCCTTGGGTTTCGGAATATCGAAACGATGTGCACCTTGTGCTACATGCCCAATTGCAAACTTTGACTTTTCTCCACTAGAATAGTCAATTAATTCTCCAAGAATTATTAATTGCAATTTTAATACTTTTAAATCTAAAGATAGATTTATTATAAGTATATTAATTAAGCACTAAAGTCATCATCACATAAATCTTCCAAAGACTTTATGCTCTACTATTTGCTTAATTATGGGCTTAGTCATAATAAGTTATTTTATCAAATAAATTAACCTATTATTAATTCCCAATTGAAAATTAAATCATTTAAAACATTTAATCCAAGGATTATATATTTTAAATATTCAACTTTCAATTCTTCTTGATTTCAATAGTCCAACTATTTAATCAATTTAATAAGGTACTATTTATAATGATTACAATAATCCAATTATTTAATCAACTATAATTTTAATATTGATTACTATAATCCAATTATAAAATCAACTATCATTTTAATTCAATTATATTGATTACTATAATCCAATTATAAAATCAACTATATATTGAATAAGTTTGTATATAGTCCAACTATATATATTTTTAAAACAACATAAAATATTAGTCCGACAACTAATACTTTTGATTAATATGACGAGTAAAATAAAATGAGCGTGTTTAGCGAGTATCGAACGAATGTTGCAAATTCAATACTTGCCTCCCACTATTTTTCGTCGAGCCTCTAACCCTCTGTGGAGTACTCGGGAAACCGTGTTTCCTAGTGGGCTAGGATCCTATTAAAAAACACAAACCTGACTTTGGCCAATAAAAAGCTGTATGCTATTTAACTAGGTAGATCTCTCAGATCAATTGGATCTCATCCAATTCCTAGATCCGGTTAGGTGGACATCCAAGTCCGAAACATATGTATAATGTCAATGTATCCAATACATTTTCCTAACCATATCCTCTGAATCATCTAGGCCTTGGCTTTGGCCAAACACAAACCTAATGATTCCAGTTAAGCGGGACCCATTGACGAGGAAAGTTTCGTAATCAATGTCATTGGACAAAAAGTGATCTGACTTTGGCCAATAAAAATCACGATTTGGACAAGACACCGATATGCAACAAAACTCTCATGATTCAAGTACATCCTTGATTGACAAAGGTCTTGACTTTGGTCAAAAACAAACCAATGCCAACTTCGGATCTTGAACAAGAATCATTCAATGGAAGGATATTTGCTTAATATAAAACGAGGGTTTTTCGCGTGCAAATTGGCTACCAATTTAATTATCTTTGTTAGGTCTCATCATCATACACCCTTAAACATGCATTCTAAATACATAATAAAGCGAGTATGAAATAAAATAATAATGATATGCGGATGGATACTTAACACATTGATCCTAGATCAAATCTCTCCCTTTCTCACTCAAGCTAGCACTTGTACTACTTCTACCCGTTACACTACACTTCTAAAGAAACCTCATATACATAGAGGGGAATAGGTGAGAAGAGAATACAAAGAGAAAGAAGGTGATAAGGCTGGACACGCAGGTCCAATTTAATAAATCAAATTTATTACAACAATTTCAAAATTGCCCACCCGACTAATATCCATCCGATATACATTATTCATTCAACACAACCACGTATTCACACATACAAGCATGCTATCAATCAATCTAATCAAATTAATTAATCTGATAATTAAGTGATCATCCAATGTTCAAACAACGATTTGATTTTGTTCGAGTCAAACTCGTTTTTGCGAATAAGTACTCAAAGTACGAATTCATGAATTAAATTAAACTACATAATTAAATCCAATTTAACATGTATTTAATACTAATTCACTATTCAATTCCAAATTGAATATTGCACTTTATATTAATAAACCTTTTACGATTTAAATTCCAAATTCAATCGTGTCGGGACTCAAAGTCCGATTAACGTCCAACGTCAATTAATTCAAGTCTAATGGGCTTCAATTAATTTCTTTAGGCATGGGCTTCGGCAACCAAAGCCCAATAGTGGAATCACCCAAAATGCCTTAGAAATCAATTTCGCCCATTAGGCCCAATTAACATTAAAGGTTCATTAGTCGCAATTGGGCTTTATGGTTAAGGTTTTGGGCCCAATTGGATCCAATCCACTTGGCCTAAACCAAACTTGATAAATCAAGCCCAAAAGGCCCAATTACAACATTAAATTCTAATTTCCAAAATTAGGCCCAATTAATTTTAAATTCCAAAAATCCAATTTTCACAATTTAAAAATCAAACCCATTTACATGCTTGCTAAGTCTCGGCCAAGGAAGTGATTTCATGTCCGATTCGGTTTCAATCCAATTAATCCGCAATCGACATAAAAACATATCCCGAATGATTTCAATACATCCAATTATCAAAATCAAAAATTACCAAGACATTAGGGCAATCCAATTCGGCCAACACATGAATTTAGGGTTTATGTTCAATTCAAAATACAATCCAATTGACATTAAATTAACATCATCCTACATGATTTTAACTCATCCAATGAATTAAAATCACAAAATTCCAATGATTCAAAATCAATTTTACATTCGGCCAAGGCATATAATTGGGGGAAAATAATTCCAAATCATTTTTCATCAAATTAGTCCAACCAAAATGAATTTAAACATGTTATAAGCATACTCAAACAAACAATTCATTCAAATCATGCTCAACAAACATTTACCCAAATTTTAAACCTACAAATTTCATGCTTGCAACTTTAGCTCTTGATGCCATTGTTGGTTATCTATAAGGTCCCAAGATCAAACAAGACATGAAATTATGTGTGAACACATCAACGGAGGTAGCGGAATACTCACATTGATCGGTGAGTCGATTTGGAGACGATTCAAGCCCAAAAACGCACTGCCATGTAAGCCTACTGCATGCAGTCCACTGCCTACAAAAACAGAAAATTGAGTGAAGAAACGGAGCTCCAATCATCGTCGGATGGATCCCGTCTCATGGGGAAACCTCCCTACCACCTTCGCAAGACTTGTAAGTGTGCTAGCACTTGATTTCTCACCATGAGAAACCACTCTTGCTTCCCTATTGTCACGCCCAAACTGGTTCAAAACCAGTGAGAATTACTTCCATTGCCGTGAGAGGAAGAGAGAATTTGAGAGAGAATGTTGTAAGGTTTGTTAATTAAAATGATTTACCAAAAATCAATTTATATTTATGCCATAATTTATTAAATTAATAATAAACTTATGACACAAATTCATGCAAAGGCTTAGAGTGTCAAACACTTCATTTCCATGCAATACCATTGAGTGCATTGTACACAATCTCCATGCAAAGCATTAGAGTGTCAAATAAGCATAATATGAATGTGTCAGTAATGCAATCTTGACATGTGTCATGTGGGCCCCACACGTTTCCAAATGAAAGTGGGCCCACGTGCACTCACGCGTTCGGGTTCGATATTTCCGAAATACCGAGCTTACGTCGCGACGTTAATTCAATCGAATTTAAATAAATAATTGCGCCTGGCGAAATTATTATTTACGTCGCTAACGAATTAATTCTGAATTAATTCGTTTGCCCGAATTAAAATCTAATTTTAATTCCGCGTCGAAATCTAATTTCATCTAATATATCGAATATATTAATTCATCGATTAATTCCAAATTAATCGTTCTCTCTCTTTAGACGACATTTTATCCCGGATAAAATATCTCCGTTATTAATCCTAGATTAATTTTCTCTCTCTTCTATTATAATCCCAGATTATTCAAGAGTGCGAGTTGTGCGTCATCGGTGGATTATCGGGAAGCGACCCATGAGATCCCCGGATAATCTGGCAGTAAATACGGTCGTCGGAGTATCCGAATCACGTACGTACCAAGTACTACGTTCTACCGATTTACGAGACAAGGTCGACTCCTAGCAAAGCACCAAGTCTTCCCAGGTTCTCCGGACATATTCATCAAAGAATATCTAGATCTGTATCAAGCGTAGTATACAATTGTATTGTGCATATCGGCCCAGTATCGGATGGTCACGTGCTAGGGCTGGGGCTGGATAAGTGTCTGCCCCGTCCGAAACACATATCGGATGTCTGGTAACTAGTCTCTATAATCGGATATTCATGACCTGGTCATAATATCACGATTGGATGCGCATCACTAAAAGAGCACTAATACCGTATCCTGCGTGACATCATCTCCATTATGACTGGAGTGATACTTCCGTCTGACATCACATCCAATACACTACGACTCTCTGATAAACCCAGAAGTGGTGAACACAGAACCAGTTAAGATCCCCCAACCACCAAAACCAAAGTTTACCGATTGTCGTAAGTATTAGCGATGTAAGTCTCAGGTTAAGACTATACACACCTACCTTGATTTCGGCCTCCCATAGACACCTAGTCATAATACCAATGGGATTCCGAAGGGTCTATCCAGAGCGAAGCTGTTTCCCGTACCATCGGTGAAACACGACCTCCTATCGCACTTGCATAAGTATCCAATACTTATATATATGAGAACTATGCCGTTGTGCCCTCACAACGCGCACAAGTGCAATACTAGCCTATTCCGCATTATCGATGTCCAGTCTCGATAATACTACGGCTAGGGATATTTAATGATTAATCCTTCGTGGACTGATACTGTCTCATATCATCTCAATCCAGGAACTAATCATAGGGACCTCTCTTCATTTATATATCTATGGTGATCTAATCACAAATGACGAGAGTGCAATTTCCTTGTTACATAGTTAATTTGCTACAGCAACACAATGTCTGTGCAAATAGTGACGCTATGGGTCATATTGTCCAACAGAAGACATCCAGACTTGAGGAGAAATAAATACATACAAAAAATACATACAAAAATAAAAACGGAAGCAACGTCAAGAAGACGAGTTGTAACATCTTGTGTTTTGTGGTACTAGTGTTGGATTCTAAGCCATAATTCGTTAAGGTAGCAAGGAATTGGGTCGAGTCATATAGCTGAAGGAATATGCACTTAGTATATGGCGGTGGAAATCTTGGACTAATGGGGTGTGTTTCAAGGGCCGTACAGGAAGGAGGTAGTGAAGTTTTGAGAATCATCCCAAAACCTTTGGAAGAGGCGAATCTCATAGGATTCCTCAAATGGAGATGAATTCATTGTGCCAGGTATGTCTGAACGACTTGTTGAAATGATAAACCATGCTGATGCTTTTATTGCTTTGCCAGATGGCTTGGGCACGATGGAGGAAATTTTTACAGTGATATCTTGGGCGAACTTGAACATACACCAGAAACCAATTGGACTGTTTAATTCTGATGGATTTTATGATTTTCTTTGTGTGTTTCTTAATGATGCCCGGAGAAATGGATTCGTATCAAAACTTGTAAAAGATATCCTATTCACTGCCAGAAAAACCCATGATTTAATTGACCAACTTTTAGCCTTTAAACCACAAATTGACCCTATCATTTCCAAGATAATTTGGTCTGATAATGATCATGGTAAGAAGCATCGGATAAATCAGGATCTTAACATTTAATTTTCTGTTTAGATGTAGAATTTAAGCTAACTAGACACTGTCTTCTAAACTCTACTTCTACTTTTTAGACATAGGGGACAATGTCTTAATTAGGTTTGGGGGATGGAAATAGTTGATTAGTATCTTATTTTTATTTTTTTAGTTGTGTTGTTTTTGCTTAGTTTTTAGTCAAAAAGTTTCAAAAATTTAAAAAAAATTAAAAAATATAAAAAATATTTTATTTTTGTGTTTTTTACTTGACTAATCAGGTGAAATTGGTGTGAGATAGCTGAGTAAGGAATTTCCACTCCTGAGACGTATCTCATGTTGGACAATTATGACCCATAGCGTCACTATTTGTACAGATCATGGTGTTGTTGTACAAATTAACTATGTGACAAATGAGATTGCTCTCTTATCATTTGTGATTAGATCACCAAGATGTATAAATGATAGCAGGTCCTTATGATTTGTTCCTGGATTGAGAATGATATGAGACAGTATCAGTCCACGAAGGATAAATCATTAAATATCCATAGTCAGAGTATTATCGAGATTGGACATCGATAATGCGTAAAAGACTAGTATTACACTTGTGCGCGTTGTGAGGGCATAACGGCATAGTTCTCATATAATTGGGTATAGGATACTGTGGGAACACAGCAACTGGGCGACGCATCCTGTCCCGGGCTCGCGGCCCGGTCGGGAGTACGGAGTAGCCACGGGGGACTAAACCGGAGAATAATGGAGTCGCCACCCGGTGTGAACTGGGAAAATGAGATTTAAGGCCGCACTCACCCCTCGCAATGGAAGACCTCAAACCATTGGGTTCGGAATGGTCCCTTACTTATGTCACTTGTAATGAAAGGATTTGTGTAATAATTTAATCAAGCTTAAGTAACACTTATTTTCAAGAGTATTATACTTCTAAATCCATAAGAACAAAAATAAAACTTACACCTAAATTTGCATATATTTCACATCTACGATTGCATGCTTGAAAGTACATCAAAGTAGCAACGAACATACAACTTCATTGGCATATTATATTCATGGAAACACAGGCACACACTAACCACACAAGCACATAAAAGCGAATCAAATAATAGCGAACATGTGATTTCATAGACATATCATACTTATACGTGCGGAAGCATAAACAAATAGTCATTACATGTCCATGCATAAATAAAAGAGTCAACTAAGTACATAATGCAAAAAGACACTTAAGGATGCAATTAGGCATTAAAGTAAGCATGCTATGATGTGGTGCAAAAGAAGATAACTAATATGGACACAAACACAAATGTGAGCTCTTTTCCAAGTGGTACGTGGAATTGTATCCCAAGTACAGACCGCATTACCGTCCATTCGGAATCGGCTACGGAATTTATGTCTGGGTTTCCATCCGATTACCAAAAGAAACAATACTCAAATGCTATCATAACATGGATATATGAATTATACTACGTTAGGCCAAGACTAAGGTAAATGATGCAACCAATGGAATAAATATGTTATTTTCATTACGATGCGTACAAAGAAAAGGATGACTATATGAAACTTCGTATACCCGATTGAGCACATCTTACATTCAATCGAATATATATCAACCGGCGCGGCAAAGCATCGTGGTAAAAGATTTTAACCCCTCTAAATAGGAGACCTTTAATCCGACTTACTAAGCCCATGCTCTTGATTGCATCATGCATACAAAGAATAAAGACATAATATCAAACCTAGTGTGCCCGATTGAACATATCTTACATTCAACGAACACACATCAACCGGCGCGGCAAAGCATCATTTAAAGGTTTTAAGCCCTCCAAATAAGGGACCTTTAATCCGACTTACTAAGCCCATGCGCTCGATCGCATCATGCATACAAAATAAAAGACAATAATATTAAACTTGGTATGCCCGATTGAACACATCTTACATTCAACCGAACACACATCAATCGGCACGGTAAAGCATCATGGTAAAGGGTTTTAACCCCTCCAGATAGGGGACCTTTAATCCGACTTACTAAGCCCATGCGCTCGATCGCATCATGCATAAATAAGTAACATGCGGAATTTGAATTACAAATATTAAATAAATCAAAACAACATAAAATAAAAGAAAGTGTCGTTTACTCAAGCGGTACGTGGAGTTGTATCCCGAGTACAGATCATACTACCGTCCATTCGGAATCGGCTATGAAATTTATGTCCGGGTTTCCATCCGATATACCGCGAGAGTTGACACATCTTTCATTTTATTCCAAAGCCACAACATACAATATTTCGTAATCCATGCATATTTATCTACTCAAGGGCCACAACATGCATTTTAACATAACAATCATGTGAACAATACTCAACAATCCATGCATGTCGAACTCGCGTTTCATGGCCGTCGGAAGGGCTATCACACCGCAACTTTTCTGGTTCACTGGTTTGTATTTTACATCGCTGTTTCGCTGCTCAAGCTATTGTTTTGACCTCCGTTTTGCTGCTGTTTCCTCGCGGTTTCACTGCCGTATTGTTGCCGTATTTTGGTCACTGTTTTTGGTGTTTTAGGCTACTATTTTGGCTCGATTTTGGGACTGTTTCGGGGGCTGTTTTCGTTACTATTTTTAGGGTGCAGGTCAAGGCTGTGAATGGTGTGAGTTAGGGCTGATTTTAGGGGTATTTTGGCGTGAGAACCAGAGGCTGCTTCAGGCAATATGGCGTTTAGTGTCTCGTTAGGGAGCAGAAGGTGTGTGAACAAAGGCAAAATGACGTGATTAATGTGCTATTGCGTGAAGGTTAGGAAGACAGTTTGAGGGCTGATGACTTAGGCATAGATTAGGGCTGCTTGTGGCTAGTTGTTTGTGGGGCATGCGGTGTTAAATTGGCGTGTTGATTGTAACATGAGCATGCTAGTTGATATGGCGTGACTATGAATCGTTTGAGTGGTTCTTAAAGGGTCTTTGGTCGGTGCATGTGAGGTTGTGTGCTGCTGAATCGGTGGGTAGTGGGTTTGTTCACGTGCCTTTGGGTCAAGGCTGTGCGTTTAGAGGGTGGCGTGGCGCTGATCAATCTAGTGACGAGTGGAAGGGTTGTTTCAGTGTGTGGCTGTTTCAGGGCAGAGAGGAGCTAGGAGGGGCTTATTGCTGAGTGGACAGAGAGCTAGTTGAGTGAGGGATGTGAATTGAGAGATGGGAGAGGCTTGGTTAGGGGTTGTTTATATAGAGAAGGGCTATGGTTTCCTCTTGTCTCACAAGGAAGGGATTTTGGCATTAATGAGAGGACTTGATTTGGTGTTAGACAAGGAAAGCAAGAGATTTGATGGAGACAAGATTGGCTTAGATTAGGAAGGTTGAATATTTGATTGGCTTGGTTAGGCATACAATATTTTAAGTTAGGAATAATATATTTTTAATTAGGAATAATATTTGTTGATTGATTTTAATTAGGCATGCAATTTCTTTAATTTGGGTGAGTATTTTTATTATTTTGGTAGGTGATTATTTAGATTTTATTTGTTTTATTTAATTTGGTATATGACTTAATTAATTATTTAATTTAATTTGGTATATTATTTAATTAATATTTTATTTAATTGGGTTGTATTTTGATGGCCTTGGTCGTGTGGGCCAAGTGTGATTGGCTAGGTGTTGTGTTTTGGGCCAAGGTTAAGTGTTTGCGGGTTTTTTAGGCTAAAGGTGCTTTAAAACAGAGGTCCACCAGCGAGCCCGAAGCCAAACAAGCGAGTCAAATTCGACAAAGTACTGATTTCCATCTTTTCCATTCCGACGTCCGTTTCCCGCGGCTTCCGCGACTTAAAAGATAATGCCTCCAAATGAGACTCATCATCGGGATTTATATGCAAAAATGCAGAGCCTACAGATACTCATGCAAGTGCCATAGGAGGTTGTGTTTTACCGATGGTACGGGAAACAGCTTCGCTCTGGATAGACCCCCTCAGAATTCCATTGGTAGTATGACTATGTGTCTATGGAAGTCCGAAATCAGGGTAGGTGTATTTGGTCTTAACTTGAGACTTGCACCGCTAATACTTACGTCAATCAATATACTTTAGTTTTGGTCTTCCAGGGCTTTAACCGGTTCTGTGTACGCCTCTGCTGGGTATATTGAGAATCGTAGTGTGTTGGGTGTGATGTCAAGACGGAAGTATCACTCCAGTCATATGGAGATGATGATCGCGCAGGCATACAGAACTGGTTCTCTAAATGGTTGTAACCATCGGGATAATATGACTTGGTCATGATTATCCGATAATAAAGAGACTAGTTGCTAGTAATCCGATATATGTTTCGTACGGGGCAGACACTGTACCAGCCCCAGGCCTTGCATGTGATCATCTGATACTGGATCAAAATACGTAATAGTATGTATACTACGCCTGATATAGATCGTTTATTCCTGTAAGCATGTTTCTGGAGAATTGGGTAAGCATGGCGCTTTGCTAGAAGCCAACCTTGTCTTGTAAATCGTTACAAACATAGTAATATGTACTTAAGTGTTTGGATAGTCCGACGACCAAATTTACTGCCAACATATCCGGGGATCTCATGGGTCGCTTCTCGAAGATTCACAGATGACGTATGACTCGCACTTTATTAATCTGGGATTAATTAGTAGAGAGAGAAAATTAATCTAGGATTAGTTGCGTAGATATTTTAACTGGGATAAAATATCATTTAAAGAGAGAAAACGATTAATTTGGAATTAATCGATAAGCTAATATATTCGATATATTATACGAAATTGGATTTCGACGCAAAATTGAAATTGGATTTTAATTCGGGCGAACGAGTTAATTTAGAATTAATTCGTTAGTGACGTGAATAATGATTTCGCTAGGCATAATTATTTAATTACGTCGCAACGGTAAATTTGTTAATTTGGAATTAGCAAACCCGATCCCGAGATTGTTTGCGAGCGCATTCACATTTCGAATTCGAGTACGGCACGCAAGTCAAATCAATCGTCAAATCGTTAGTCACATCAAGCGTCAAATCACATGACACTTTGAGTGATGTGACAAGTTGTCACTTGATTGATTGAATGATGTGACTTGATGGAAGTGGTTGGAAAGCTTTTTGAAAGCTTGAATGACATATATTATTATTTTAATAATTGGTATATGTTTAATTATTTTTTGGAAAACAATTATCTTTTACACAACATTCACCTCTCCCTATTTTCTTTCACGGTTTGGAGCATATTTTTCCCTCTCTCTCACACGGTCTTGCACCTTCTGTTTCTCTTCTGTTTTCTATCTAGAAATGCCGAGAAAGTGAAGGGGAAACCAGTGGTGTTTTGTGGTAAAAACATCAAGAGCTAGCACTTAAATGAGTACATAAAAAGGTGATAGGGAACTCACTTCATGAGCTTGGAATCATCATCAACCAAAGCTTGGAGCTTGGACCAACCATGGAGATCACCAAAGCCAAAAATGGAAGCTGAAGAAACTGCCCACTGCCGAGCTTGGAGGAGGCAGAAAAAGAATTTTTTTGTTGTCTCCCGCATCTCTCAACCGATCGATGTGAGTATTCCGCAACTCCCTCGTTGTATTCGCACATGTGTTTTATGCTTATTATTCGATCCTCCAACAATGGTATCAGAGCCATGTTAAAAGCATGAAATTTGATTTAGGGCTTAAAATTGGGTAAATTGATTTTGAGCATTATTTGATTAAATTGGATGTTTGATTATGCTTAAATCATGTTTAATTGAAGATTGATTAGATCAATTTCATGATATATTGTTTGGAACAATTTTGCCTAAAATGGAAGGGTTGGCCGAATCCTACATGAACCCTAAATGTCTTGGATTTTTTATTTTTGATTCATTGGATTAGTTGGAATCATGATGGGTAATGTCATTTTGGATTTAATTGGATTGATAATTAATTTGAAAAATCCCCATTGCCGAGACTTTGAGCATGAATATTGGGTTTGATTTTTATTAAATTGTGTTAGACATTATTTAATGTTGATAAGCATGATTAATTAGGCTAATTGATGTTTTAGAAATGTTAATTGGGTAATTAATTATGTAATGCACTTTGTTTAATTAAATTGTGAAATTGGATTTTTTGTAATTTAATTAAATGTGCTTAATTTTGGAAATTGGGCTTTTAAAGTTGTTATTGGGCTTATTAGGCTTGGTTGTACCAAGTTAGGTTTAGGCTAAATTGGTTGGATCCAATTGGGCCCAAAACCGCTTCCATAAAGTCCAAATGCGACTAACGGACCTTTAATTATTTAATTAGGCCTAAATTGATTTCTAGGCTTATGGGGTAACTCCTTGATTGGGTTTTGATTATTGGGTTTGACCCAAGTTGACCAAAAGTCCATGCCTTAAAGAAATTAATTAAAAGCCCATTGGACTTTAATTAAATTGGCGTTGGACGTTAATCGGGCTTTGAGACCCGTAACGATTAAATTTGGAATTTAAATCCTAAAGGTTCGTTAAATAAAGTGTAGTATTTAATTTGGAATTAAATAGCAAATTAGTATTAAATACAAATTGAATTGGATTTAATTTTGTAGTTTAATTTAATTCAAGAATTCGTACTTTGAGTACTTATTCGCGAAACGAGTTTGACTCACGCAAAATCAAATCGTTGTTTGAACATTGGATGGTCATTAATTATCAGATTAATTAATTTGATTAGATTGATTGATAACATGCTTCTGTGAATACATGGTTGCGATGCATAAATAATGTATATCGGATGGATATTAGATGGGTGGGGCAATTTTAGAAATTGTTGTAATAAATTTAGAATTTATTAATTAGACCTGCGTGTCCAGCCTATTACCTCCATACTCTTTGTATTTCTCTTCTCACCTATTCCCCTCAATGTAAATGAGGTTTCTTTAGAAGTGTAGTGTAACAGGTAGAAGTAATACTTGTGCTAGCGGGAGAGGGGAAATTGAGAGATTTGATCTAGGATCAATGTGTAAAGTATCCATCCGCATATCATTATTATTTATTTATACGCGCTTTATTATGTGTTTAGAATGCATGTTTAAGGGTTTATGATGATGAGACCTTAAAAAATATAATAAATTGGTTGCCAATTTGCACGCGAAAAACCCTCACAAAATATTAAGCGTTTTTCCTTCCATTGAGTGATTCTAACTCAAGATCCAAGACTGGCATTGGCTTGTTGTCCAAAGTGAAGGCCTTTGTCCGTCGAGGATGTGTTTGAATCATGAGAGCTTTGTTCCATATTGGTGTCTTGTCCAAGTTGTGGTTTGTTGGCCAAAGTCAAGACCACTTCTTGTCCATCGACATTGATTACGAAGCTTTCCATGGTCAATGAGTTCTGCTTAACCGGGATTACTAAGTTTGTTGTGCCAAAGCCAAGGCTTAGTTGATTCAGAGGAAAAAGGTTAGGCAATATATTGGATATATTGGCATATATAAGATATATGTTTCGGACTTGGATGTCCCCCTACTGGATCTAGGAATTAGATTGGATCTAATTGATCTTAAAGATCTACCTAGTTAATTATCATAGAATTTGTTGGCCAAAGTCAAGATTGTGTGATATTTAACAAGATCCTAGCCCACTAGGAAACATGGTTTCCCGAGTACTCGACAGAGGGTTAGAGGCTCGCTGAAAAATAGTGGGAGGCAAGAATTGAATTTGCAATATTCGTTTAATTACTTGCCATAAGCGCTCAAAAAAATCATTCGTCAAATAAATTAAATGTTAGTTGGACTAATATTTAAATCATTTTTTTATAAAATACTTGGACTGTATTCAAACAATTAAATTATAGTTGATTACATAGTTTGACTATAATAATCATTATAATAAATAGTACCTAAATCGTTGATTAAATAGTTGGACTATTAAAATCAAGATAAAATTGAAAGATTAGCATTTAAAACATAATCCTAGGGAAAATGTATTTAAATGATTTAATTTTCAAATTGGGATTAAATTTCAGGATGGTCCTGGAAAACTAATAAGTTAGTTTATTTGATAAAATAACATATTATGCCTAAGCCCGGAGTTAAGCAAATAGTAGAGCATAATCTTTGGAAGATTTATATAATGATAACTTTAGTGCTTAATCCATTAAGCTTTCCAAATAAACTCCTTCATTTCGAAATCGGAACTAAGGATTAGATCCTTAAAGTACGATGAAGAAATTGAAGGATCTTCGAAAATCTATATTTAGATTTTGAAGTACTAAATTGCAATAATTAAACTCTTGGAGAGTTAAGGACAATTCTTAAGGAGACAAAGTCAAACTTTGCAATAAGGCAAGTAGTGCAAGGCACATTTTATTTCAACATTCCAGAAGGCAAAGGCTAGGCCGAACGCTTTTGGGGTGTGGAAAAGGGCAAAGGCAAAATTATTATAATCTTCTAGGAAGATAAATGACATATCCCAAAATGTCTGCCTAAATATAGCAAATGGGATTGCGGAAGCGTGACTTCCATTTGGACAAAGCAGACATGAAGGAATTGAAGACGAGTAAGGCTCTGACTTCAAATATGTTTGTCATAAATATGTTCACTACTAGTATTAATATTGGATTTTAAATACTTAGTGTGATACATAAATATGTACTGATGTTCAGAATCTGCTATGAGCAGGATACTGACTTCAGATTGAGATTAATCTGCGAATCAGAAATGGGACGAAAGTCGCTGTTTTAACCGTAGATACCTAAGTTTAGGAACTACCCTTTGGGTTTGTACTTAAATTAGGAAACTGTTATAATGTAACTAGTTTGACTAGAGACATTATCTCTACATCAGTGTATAACCCACTGTGGGTATACCTTTATATTCTAGAACACTAAAGTGTTTTATTATATAAAGATGATATTGGGATAAACACATTAGATGTGATTAACAATATTTATATTTTGAATATAAATAAATCTCAAACGTATAACATGACAAACAAATAGCTCAAACTGATTTGATCAGAAGAGACTTAAATATGTCATTGTTGTCTGGGAGACAATTAAACAAGACTCGTATATCCACACTTTTGAAGAGTGGATACTAGGAAAAATTTGATTCTATTAAAATAAAGTCTACGAATCTAGTTTATTGGGAAAAGTGCCTGTAACACATTTACTTGGTAAAAGTGCAAATGCGACCGATCTGTTAGCCCTAATTCATAGTGAAGTAAGTGGGCCCATGTCTAGCTAGGCTAGAGGTGGACATGAATATGTCGTGACCTTTACGGATGTGGCATCGCGTTATGGTTATGTGTTTCTTTTGAAACATAAATCAGAAACTTTTATAGTTTCGACACGAAATAGACAAACAGATCGGCTAAAGTATTAAACTTTCACTGTAAGAACGTAATGGAAAATACTTAAGCAATAAGTTTCTTAAATACTTGAAAGAGTATAGTATTCTTTCAATGAGGACTCCTCACAGAACACATCATTTTGACGGTGTGTCCGAACAGAGTAACCGAATTTTGTTAGCCATGATAAGGTTAATCCTTAGTCGCTCTGAGCTACCATTTCCTTCAACGGATAAGCTTCAACAGTGCAAGAACTTATTTTGAATAAGGTTCCATAAAAATCTGTTTGACAGATATCATATTAGATATGAACAGGAAAGAAATCAGGTTTCTCATTCCTGATGATTTGGGATGCTAGGCATATGTTTGGATGATACCAAACTAGAAACCAAATCGGATAAGTGCCAAATTGTAGGTTATCCTAGGGATACCAAAGTAGAGTACTTAAACAACTCACTAGAGAACAATGTAATTGTTGCTCGCCATGCGGTTTTCCTGAGAGGAATACCTATATACAGTGGTAAGTGGGAGGAAAGTAAAACTCGATGAAAATCAGAGTGATACTATTCCAGGCACCGAGTCCTTAATGGAACACAAATAGTTCATCAAGGATGGAACTATACCAATAATCTTCGAATACACAAGAACCACGTTAGTCGGAGAGATTCAGAAAACAACCTGGGGTATGGGTTTCTGATCTCACCTCATAAAGATGTCAATCTTATTGAGGAATACGAACTGACTACGTATGAGGAAGTGATACAAGGTATTGACTCCCTAATTATGGCAAAGTGCCATGACATCCGAAATGGATTCCATGTATATCAACCAGTTTGGATACTAGTTGATGTACCGCAAGGTATTGTGCCTATTGGTACTATACAAGTCTTCAAGGAAGACATACATGGATGGCAACATACTAACGTATAATGCTAGGCTTTTAGCGGAAATGTATCGTTATCAACATTGTGTTGATTACGACGAAATCTTTTACCTGTTGCCACGGTGAATCCATTTGGATAATGTTTTCTGATGCTGCATGTTTCATTTATGAATATGACAGCTTTACAGGAAAATCGCTTTCCTGAAAAGGAAACCTTTTGGAGGATGTTTAAAACATCCTGACGGTTTTGTCGTACCAGAACTAGCAAACAAGGTTTGCAGGTTATTCGATCCATGGATGGATTGAGGCAAGCATTGAATTCTTGGAATTATTGTTTTGATGTAATCATATTGGAGTATGATTTAATTCAAAACGAAATGATTCTTGTGTACATAAGGAGGTTAGTGGGAGCGCACTGACAATAATGTCCTATAAATAATGATGATATGTCATTTCTTGGAAATGATATTCCCATAATAAAATTGGCGAAAGCTTGGCTTTCATAACAACTCTCCGAGAACTCGTGCATTGAAAAATGTACGCGACCTGATGTCTCATACGCTTTGAGCATATAGAGTCAAAATCAGGCCAATCCAAGTGATAGTCACTAGATTGATGTTAAGAACATCCGTTAGTATCTTAGAGATCGAAGAATGTTGTCTTAAACTATGGACAATGAGAACTTGAAGTGACTGGGATCACTGTAGCAAGTTTCCTAAACCGATAAAACGACTATAAGTCTGAAACGGTACTATAAAGTTTGAATAACGGAACAGTGAGCTGGAAATCTTACAAGCAAGATACTGTTACCGAATAAACAACAAATGCGGGTTATTGCTGCAGCTGAGGCAGCAATAGAAGCCATTCGGGTCGATAATAAATCTAATTAGATTAGATATAGTTCTGTTAGCAGCTGAGCTAGGCGTCAGCACAGGCTAAAGAATTAATGGTCTCATCAACGATCAAGATATATACTTTGATATTCATTTGATTCGTTCGGATCATACATGATGGCGATGTGATGATCGTATAAATCGCATCAAACGATAATCATGCAAACCCGCTGACGAAAACCTTTTCTCAGCAGTTTGAGCCAACCGTACATAGTTCGGGTGTCAGACACTCGAGTGACTGGCTATATGCCAAGTGGGAGATTGTTGGACAATTATGACCCATAGCGTCACTATTTGTACAGATCATGGTGTTGTTGTACAAATTAACTATGTGACAAAGGAGATTGATTTCTTATCATTTGTGATTAGATCACCAAGATGTATAAATGATAGGAGGTCCTTATGATTTGTTCCTGGATTGAGAATGATATGAGACAGTATCAATCCATGAAGGATAAATCATTAAATATCCCTAGTCAGAGTATTATCGAGATTGGACATCGATAATGCATAAAAGACTAGTATTACACTTGTGCGCGTTGTGAGGGCATAACGACATAGTTCTCATATATTTGGGTATTGGATACACATGCAAGTGTAATAGGAGGTTGTGTTTTACCGATGGTACGGGAAATAGCTTCGCTCTAGATAGACCCCCTCGGAATTCCATTGGTAGTATGACTATGTGTCTATGGAAGTCCGAAATCAGGGTAGGTGTATTTGGTCTTAACCCAAGACTTGCACCGCTAATACTTGCGACAATCAATATACTTTAGTTTTGGTCGTCCATGGCTTTAACTGGTTCTGTGTACGCTTCTGCTGGGTATATTGAGAATCGTAGTGTGTTGGGTGTGATGTCAAGAAGGAAGTATCACTCCAGTCGTATAGAGATGATCATCGCGCAGGGATACAGAACTGGTTCCCTAAATGGTTGTAACCATCGGGATAATATGACTTGGTCATGATTATCCGATAATAAGAGACTAGTTGCTAGTAATCCGATATATGCTTCGTACGGGGCAGACACTGTACCAGCCCCAGGCCTTGCATGTGATCATCTGATACTGGATCAAAATACGTAATACTACGTATACTACGCCTGATATATATCGCTTATTCCTGTAAGCATGTTTCTGGAGAATTGGGTAGGCATGGCGCTTTGCTAGAAGCCAACCTTGTCTTGTAAATCGTTACAAATATAGTACTAGGTACTTACGTGTTTGGATAGTCCGACGACCGAATTTACTGCCAACATATCCGGGGATCTCATGGGTCGCTTCTCGAAGATTCACCGATGACGTATGACTCGCACTTTATTAATCTGGGATTAATTAATAGAGAGAGAAAATTAATCTGGGATTAATTGCAGAGATATTTTATCTGGGATAAAATATCATTTAAATAGAGAAAACGATTAATTTGGAATTAATCGATAAAATAATATATTCGATATATTATACGAAATTGGATTTCGACGCGTAATTGAAATTGGATTTTAATTCGGGCGAACGAGTTAATTTAGAATTAATTCGTTAGCGACGTGAATAGTGATTTCGCTAGGCATAATTATTTAATTACGTCGCAATGGAAAATTTGTTAATTTGGAATTAGCGAACCCGAGCCAGGGATTATTTGTGAGCGCATTCGCATTTCGAATTCGAGTGCGGCACGCAAGTCAAATCAAACGTCAAATCGTTAGTCACATCAAGCATCAAATCACATGTCACTTGATTGATGTGACAAGTGTCACTTGATTGATTGAATGATGTGACTTGATGGAAGTGGTTGGAAAGCTTTTTGACAGCTTAAAGACATATATTATTTTAATATTGGTATATGTTAATGTTTTTGGAAAACAATTATCTTTTACACAACATCCATCTCTCTCTATTTTCTTCACGGTTTGGAGCCTATTTTTCCCTCTCTCTCACACGGTCTTGCACCTTCTGTTTCTCTTCTGTTTTCTGTCTAGAAATGCCGAGAAAGTGAAGGGGAAACCAATGGTGTTTTTGTGGTAAAATCATCAAGAGCTAGCACTTAAATGAGTACATACAAAGGTGATAGGGAACTCACTTCATGAGCTTGGAATCATCATCAACCAAAGCTTGGAGCTTGGAGCAACCTGGAGATCACCAAAGCCGAAAATGGAAGCTGAAGAAACGCCCACTGTCGAGCTTGGAGGAGGCAGAAAAAGAATTTTTTTGTTGTCTCTCACATCTCTCAACCGATCGATGTGAGTATTCCGCAACTCCCTCGTTGTATTCGCACATGTGTTTTATGCTTATTATTCGATCCTCGGGACTGTAGAAACTCCAACAATGGTATCATAGCCAGGTTAAAAGCATGAAATTTGATTTAGGGCTTAAAATTGGGTAAATTGATTTTGAGCATGATTTGATTAAATTGGATGTTTGAGTATGCTTAAATCATGTTGAATTGAAGATTGATTGGATCAATTTCATGATATATTGTTTGGAACAATTTTGCCTAAAATGGAAGGGTTTGCTGAATCCAACATGAACCCTAAATGTCTTGGATTTTTGATTTTTGATTCATTGGATGAGTTGGAATCATGAAGGGTAATGTTAATTTGGATTTAATTGGATTGAATTCGGAATTAATTTGTAAAATCCCCATTCCCAAGACTTTGAGCTTGAATATTGGGTTTGATTTTTGTTAAATTGTGTTAGACATTATTTAATGTTGATAAGCATGATTAATTAGGCTAATTGATGTTTTAGAAATGTTAATTGGGTAATTAATTATGTAATGCACTTTGTTTAATTAAATTGTGAAATTGGATTTTTTGTATTTAATTAAATGGGCTTAATTTTGGAAATTGGGTTTTAATGTTGTTATTGGGCTATTGGGCTTGGTTGTACCAATTAGGTTTAGGCTAAATTGGTTGGATCCAATTGGGCCCAAAGCCGCTTCCATAAAGTCGAAATGCGACTAATGGACCTTTAATTATTTAATGGGCCTAATGGGCCTAAATTGATTTCTATGCTTATGGGGTAACTCCTTGATTGGGTTTTGGTTATTAGGTTTGACCCAAGTTAACCAAACTCCACGCCTTAAAGAAATTAATTAAAAGCCCATTGGACTTTAATTAAATTGACGTTGGAGGATAATCGGGCTTTGAGACCCGTAACGATTAATTTGGAATTTAAATCGTAAAGGTTCGTTAAATAAAGTGTAGTATTAATTTGGAATTAAATAGCGAATTAGTATTAAATACAAATAAATTGGATTTAATTTTGTAGTTTAATTAATTCAAGAATTCGTACTTTGAGTACTTATTCGCAAAACGAGTTTGACTCACGCAAAATCAAATCGTTGTTTGAACATTGGATGGTCATTAATTATCAAATTAATTAATTTGATTAGATTGATTGATAACATGCTTGTGTGAATACATGGTTGCGATGCATGAATAATGTATATTGGATGGATATTAGATGGGTGCGGTAATTTTAGAAATTGTTGTAATAAATTTAGAATTTATTAATTGGACCTGCGTGTCCAGCCTATTACATCCATACTCTTTGTATTTATTTTCTCACCTATTCCCCTCAATGTAAATGAGGTTTCTTTAGAAGTGTAGTGTAACAGGTAGAAGTAATACTTGTGCTAGCGGGAGAGAGGAAAGAGAGAGATTTGATCTAGGATCAATGTGTAAAGTATCCATCCGCATATCATTATTATTTATTATACGCGCTTTATTATGTGTTTAGAATGCATGTTTAAGGGTGTATGATGATGAGACCTTAACAAAGATAATAAATTGGTTGCCAATTTGCATGCGAAAAACCCTACAAATATTAAGCGTTTTTTCTTCCATTGAGTGATTTTTACTCAAGATCCAAGACTGGCATTAGCTTGTTGGCAAAAGTCAAGGCATTTTTCCGTCGAGGATGTGTTTGAATCACGAGAGCTTTGTTCCATATTGGTGTCTTGTCCAAGTTGTGGTTTGTTGGCCAAAGTCAAGACCACTTCTTGTCCATCGACATTGATTACGAAGCTTTCCATGGTCAATGAGTTCCGCTTAACTGGGATCACTAAGTTTGTTGTGCCAAAGCCAAGTTTTGTTGATTCAGAGGAAAAAGGTTAGGAATATATTGGATATATTGGCATATATAAGATATATGTTTCGGACTTGGATGTCCCCCTACTGGATCTAGGAATTGGATTGGATCCAATTGATCTTAGAGATCTACCTAGTTAATTATCATACAATTTGTTGGCCAAAGTCAAGATTGTGTGATATTTAACGGGATCTAGCCCACTAGGAAACATGGTTTCCCAAGTACTCGACAGAGGGTTAGAGGCTCGCCGAAAAATAGTGGGAGGCAAGAATTGAATTTGCAATATTCGTTTAATTACTTACCATACGCGCTCAAACAAATATCATTCGTCAAATAAATTAAATGTTAGTTGGACTAATATTTAAATCGTTGTTTTATAAAACAATTGGACTGTATTCAAACAATTAAATTATAGTTGATTACATAGTGGACTATAATAATCATTATAATAAATAGTACCTAAATCGTTGATTAAATAGTTGGACTATTAAAATCAAGATAATTTTAAAGATTAGCATTTAAAACATAATCATAGGGAAAATGTATTTAAATGATTTTTTTCAAATTGGGATTAAATTTCAGGATGGTCCTGGAAAACTAATAAGTTAGTTTATTTGATAAAATAACATATTAGGCCTAAGCCCGGAGTTAGCAAATAGTAGAGCATAATCTTTGAAGATTTATGTAATGATAACTTTAGTGCTTAATCCATTAAGCTTGCCAAATAGACTCCTTAATTTCAAAATCGGAACTAAGGATTAGATCCTTAAAGTATGATGAAGAAATTGAAGGATCTTCAAAAATCTATATTTAGATTTTGAAGTACTAAATTGCAATAATTAAACTCTTCGAGAGTTAATGACTATTATCAATGAGACAAAGTCAAACTTTGCAATAAGGCAAGTAGTGCAAGGCGCACTTTATTTCAACATTCCAGAAGGCAAAGGCTAGGCCGAACGCTTCTGGGGTATGGAAAAGGGCAAAGGCAAAATTAATATAATCTTCGGGGAAGATAAATGACATATCCTAAAATGTCTGCCTAAATGTAGAAAACGGGATTGCGGAAGCGTGACTGCCGTTTGGACAAAGCAGACATGAAGGAATTGAAGACGAGCAAGGCTCTGACTTCCAATATGTTTGTTTTCATAAATATGTTCACTACTAGTATTAAAATTGGATTTTAATACTTAGTGTGATATAAATATGTTCTGATGTTCAGAATCTGCTATGAGCAGGATACTGACTTCAGATTGAGATTATTCTGCGAATCGGAAACGGGACAAAATCGTTGTTTTAACCGTAGATACCTAAGTTTAGGAACTACCCTTTGGGTTTGTACTTAAATTAGGAAACTGTTATAATGTAACTAGTTTGACTAGAGACATTATCTCAACATCAGTGTATAACCCACTGTGGGTATACCTTTATATTCTAGAACACTAAAGTGTTTTATTATATAAAGATGATATTGAGATAAACACATTAGATGTGATTAACAATATTTAATTTTTAATATAAATAAATCTCAAACGTATAACATGACAAACAAATAGCTCAAACTGATTTGATCAGAAGAGACTTAAATGTGGCATTGTTGTCTGGGACACAATTAACAAGACTCGCAAATCCACACTTTCGAAGAGTGGATACTAGGACAAATTTGATTCTATTCAAATAAAGTCTACGAATCTAGTTTATTGGGAAAAGTGCCTGTAACACATTTACTTGGTAAAAGTGCAAATGCGACCGATCTGTTAGCCCTAATTCATAGTGAAGTAAGTGGGCCTATGTCTAGCTAGGCTAGAGGTGAACATGAATATTTCGTGACCTTTACGGATGTGGCATCGCGTTATGGTTATGTGTTTCTTTTGAAACACAAATCGGAAACTTTTATAGTTTCGACACGAAATAGACAAACAGATCGGCTAAAGTATTAAAATGTCACGGTAAGACCGTAATGGAAAATACTTAAGCAATAAGTTTCTTAAATACTTGAAAGCGTATAGTATTCTTTCAATGAGGACTCCTCACAGAACACATCATTTTGACAGTGTGTCCGAACAGAGTAACCGAATTTTGTTAGACATGATAAGGTTAATCCTGAGTCGCTCTGAGCTACCATTTCCTTCAACGGATAAGCTTTAACAGTGCAAGAACTTTTTTGAATAAGGTTCCATAAAAATCTGTTTGACAAATATCATATTAGATATGAACAGGAAAGAAACCAGGTTTCTCATTCCTGATGATTTGGGATGCTAGGCGTATGTTTGGATGATTCCAAAGTAGAACCCAAATCGGATAAGTGCCAAATTGTAGGTTATCCTAGGGATACCAAAGTATAGTACTTAAAAAACTCACTAGAGAACAATGTAATTGTTGCTAGCCTTGCAGTTTTCCTGAGAGGAATACATATATGCAGTGGTAAGTAAAACTCGATGAAATCAGAGTGATACTATTCTAGGCACCGAGTCCTTAATGGAACACAAATAATTCATCAAGGATGGAACTATACCAATAATCTTCGAATACACAAGAACCACGTTAGTCGGAGAGAGTTAGAAAACAACCTGGGGTATGGGTTTCTGATCTCACCTCATAAAGATGTCAATCTTATTGAGGAATACGAACTGACTACGTATGAGGAAGTGATACAAGGTATCGACTCCTAATTATGGCAAACTGCCATGACATCCGAAATGGATTCCATGTATATCAACCATTTTGGATACTAGTTGATGTACCGCAAGGCATTGTGCCTATTGGTACTATACAAGTCTTCAGGAAACATACATGGATGGCAACATACCAACGTATAAAGCTAGGCTTTTAGCGGAAAGGTATCGTTATCAACATTGTGTTGATTACAACGAAATATTTTACCTGTTGCCACGGTGAATCAATTTGGATAATGCTTTCTGATGCTGTATGTTTCATTTATGAAATATGACAGCTTTACGGGAAAATTGCTTTCCTGAAAAGGAAACCTTTTGGAGGATGTTTAAAACATCCTGATTGGTTTTGTCGTACCAGAACTAGCAAACAAGGTTTGCAGGTTATTCGATCCATGGATGGATTGAGGCAATCATTGAATTCTTGGAATTATTGTTTTGATGTAATCATAATAGAGTATGATTTAATTCAAAACGAAATGATTCTTGTGTATATAAGGTTAGTGGGAGCGCACTGACAATAATGTCCTATAAATAATGATGACATGTCATTTCTTGGAAATGATATTCCCATAATAAAATCGGCGAAAGCTTGGCTTTCATGAAAACTCTACGAGAACTCGTACATTGAAAAATATACGCGACCTGATGTCTCATACGCTTTGAGTATGGAGTCAAAATCAGCCAATCCAAGTGATAGTCAATAGATTGATGTTAAGGAACATCCGTTAGTATCTTAGAGATCTAAGGATGCTGTCTTAAACTATGGAGAATGAGAACTTGAAGTGACTGGGATCACTGTAGCAAGTTTCCTAAATCGATAAAACGACTATAAGTCACAAACGGTACTATAAAGTTTGAATAACGGAACAGTGAGCTGGAAATCTTCCAAGCAAGATACTGTTACAGAATAAACAACAAATGTGGGTTATTGTTGCAGCTGAGGCAACAATAGAAGCCATTTGGGTCGATAATAAATCTAATTAGATTAGATATAGTTCTGTTAGCAGCTGAGCTAGACGTCAGCACAGGCTAAAGAATTAATGGTCTCATCAACGATCCAGATATATACTTCGATATTCATCTGATTCGTTCGGATCATACATCATGGCGATGTGATGATCGTATAAATCGCATCAGACGATAATCATGCAAATCCGCTGACGAAAACCTTTTCTCACCAGTTTGAGCCAACCGTACATAGTTCGGGTGTCAGACACTCGAGTGACTGGCTATATGCCAAGTGGGAGATTGTTGGACAATTATGACCCATAGCGTCACTATTTGTACAGATCATGGTGTTGTTGTACAAATTAACTATGTGACAAAGGAGATTGCTCTCTTATCATTTGTGATTAGATCACCAAGATGTATAAATGATAGGAGGTCCTTATGATTTATTCCTTGATTGAGAATGATATGAGACATTATCAGTCCATGAAGGATAAATCATTAAATATCCATAGTCAGAGTATTATCGAGATTGGACATCGATAATGCGTAAAAGACTAGTATTACACCTGTGGCGCATTGTGAGGGCATAACGAATAGTTCTCATATATTTGGGTATAGGATACTCATGCAAGTTTAATAAGAGGTTGTGTTTTACCGATGGTACGGGAAATAGGGATTCCATTGGTATTATGACTATGTGTCTATGGAAGTCCGAAATCAGGGTAGGTGTATTTGGTCTTAACCTGAGACTTGCACCGCTAATACTTGCGATAATCAATATACTTAGTTTTGGTCGTCCAGGGCTTTAACCGGTTCTGTGTACGCCTATGCTGGGTATATTGAGAATCGTAGTGTCTTGGGTGTGATGTCAAGACGGAAGTATCACTCCAGTCATATGGAGATGATGATCGCGTAGGGATACAGAACTGGTTCTCTAAAGGGTTGCAACCATCGGGATAATATGACTTGGTCATGATTATCCGATAATAAAGAGACTAGTTGCTAGTAATCCGATATATGCTTCGTACGGGGCAGACATTGTACCAGCCCCAGGCCTGCATGTGATCATCCGATATAGGATCGAAATACGCAATACTAGGTATACTATGCCTGATATAGATCGCTTATTCCTGTAAGCATGTTTCTGGAGAATTGGGTAGGCATGGCGCTTTGCTAGAAGCCAACCTGTCTTGTAAATTGTTACAAATGTAGTACTAGGTACTTACGTGTTCGGATAGTCCACGACCGAATTTACTGCCAACATATCCGGGGATCTCATGGGTCACTTCTCGAAGATTCATCGATGACGTATGACTCGCACTTTATTAATCTGGGATTAATTAGTAGACAGAGAAAATTAATCTGGGATTAATTGCGAAGATATTTTAAATGGGATAAAATATCATTTAAATAGAGAAAATGATTAATTTGGAATTAATCGATAAAATAATATATTCGATATATTATACAAAATTGGATTTCGACGCGGAATTGAAATTTGATTTTAATTCGGGCGAACGAGTTAATTTAGAATTAATTCGTTAGCGACGTGAATAGTGATTTCGCTAGGCATAATTATTTAATTACGTCGCAACGGAAAATTCGTTAATTTGGAATTAACGAACCCGAGCCCGAGATTGTTTGTGAGCGCATTCGCATTTCCAATTCGAGTGTGGTACGCAAGTCAAATCAAGCGTCAAATCGTTAGTCACATCAAGCGTCAAATCACATGTCACTTTGAGTGATGTGATAAGTTGTCACTTGATTGATTGAATGATGTGACTTGATGGAAGTGGTTGGAAAGCTTTTTGAAAGCTTGAATGACATATTATTATTTTAATAATTGGTATATGTTTAATTGTTTTTTGGAAAACAATTATCTTTTACACAACATCCATCTCTCTCTCTTTTCTTTCACGGTTTGGAGCCTATTTTTCCCTCTCTCTCTCACACGGTCTTGCACCTTCTGTTTCTCTTCTGTTTTCTGTCCAGAAATGCCGAGAAAGTTAAGGGGAAACCAGTGGTGTTTTTGTGGTAAAAACATCAAGAGCTAGCACTTAAATGAGTACATACAAAGGTGATAGGGAACTCACTTCATGAACTTGGAATCATCATCAACCAAAGCTTGGAGCTTGGAGCAACTATGGAGATCACCAAAGCCGAAAATTGAAGCTGAAGAAACTGCCCACTGCCGAACTTGGAGGAGGCAGAAAAATATTTTTTTTATTGTCTCCCGCATCTCTCAACCGATCGATGTGAGTATTCTGCAACTCCCTCGTTGTATTCGCACATGTGTTTTATGCTTATTATTCGATCCTCGGGACCGTAGAAACTCCAACATCTCAACCTATTCCGAAACAAGTTAATTTTTGTTTATTTACTTTTGAATTATTTAATTTGTGAATTCTCCATAATACTGATTAAAATTGAATCTTAATATACTCATTTGACAAGTATTATCAACATGCTTCGTAACATACGACAATGAGTTGTAAGGAAAAAGTTTGTAATATTAAGTGCTCTAGTTTAATTGGAGGAAACATCTAAAAAAGTAATGTAATAATAATAAATAAATAAAAAATAAAATAAATTACTTCTGAGATCCGAGTAATTAAGTCTATAGGGGTGTTTTTAACACCTAGTGCCCTAAAACCAACTGGTTTGGGAGTCACTGGCCCAAAGCTCGCTACATAGACTAAAGATGTTATAAAAAAAAGATATCTAAAATCCGAGTAATTAAGTCTGTAAGGGTGTCTTAACACCTAGTGCCCTAAAGCCAACTGGCTTGGTGATGAGTGGTAATTATATCACTATTTCACACTCATTTAACCTAATATTTTGTATAGTTTCTTGAGTTTTGATTAACGTTTTGATGTGTTTTAGTTTATTTTACAGATAAAATCATATTGTGACACAATGAAATCATTTAGGACGAAATGTGGGTCAAATAAGCGCAAAAGTTGGACTTGACATATTAATTTTGGAGATTGGAAACTTGAAAGGGCGTTTTAACGAAGTGCAATTTTGGAAATTCCAGTTTTGCGCATATGTTATATTTTAGGTATAACATTTTACTCCGATATCGGATTGAGCTGATTCAAGTTCCAGATTAAAGAAGACTCAAAGATTTAAAACTTTTAAAGATAAAATAATTTCGAATTCTGACGATTTCATGCCCGAAATTGATGAACCATCTAGAAGTGTGTTGTGTGTAATTATTAAAGTCATTTTCAAAGAAAAAAATAAATAAATAAATAAATAAAAAAAATTATCAAATCACCACCAAACATGATAAGCAATTAGTGGAGCAATTAATAATGGATTTGGTGGATGATTTGATGGAGGCAAAATTTTGCCTATAAATACCAAGCCATTTCATTTGTAAATTCATACTTTCTTCTAATGAATTCCTTAAGAATACTAAGAAGATTGTATCTTGTTTGTTTATTTACAGCTTTCAGTAATTAGTTTCCGCTTTCGCACTTTCTTTTCTTTACTTGTCAGTTTTTACTTTCTGCAATTTACTTTTACGCACAGTACTTTTCTTTCTTTAATTTTCAGTTCTTACTTTTCAGTAATGAGGAGGTAACTCCCCTTTACTGGGGGTAAAAGGTAAAACTTTTATTACTAATATTTAGATGAATCTCCCATAATTATAATATATAAACTAGTTAAAACCTGACTTAACGAGGATACCGCCATATTGGTCGGTTGGTAATTATTTAAATTGGTTTTTAACCTGACTAAACTGGATACCGCCTGATTGGTCGGTTGGTAATTAATTATTAATTTGACTTTATCTGGATACCGCCTATATGGCTGGTTGGCAATTACTATGCAAAATTAATATATTATGTTAAGGGAGATATCTAAAATATAAGTAATAAAAGTGGATCATTTTACCTCATCATTTTCTTTTATTGTACTTTTACTTTATTTACTTTTCAACAATTTACTTTCATCATTTACTTTTCAGCAATTTACTTTTCAGCATTTTACTTTCATCATTTAATTTTAAGTATTTAATTTTAGCATTTACTTTACGTCATTTACTTTTCAGCATTTTACTTTATGTCTTTTATTTTATTTAAGTTTTTACTAACCCTAGTTATTTGTCGTAACTAAGTTAGTTATCTGGGGTTGTGATGAATTCTAATATCACCGGTTTATAAGGGGTTATTTTATAGTTTGTGTAATTTAAAGGTTTACTTATTAAGTCTTAAGCTTAATGTTTCTTGTTGTCTGATCACCAATAAGATTGATGTGGTAAATCTAAAATAAACTTGACAAAGGAATTTTAGGTTTCCGCCTTAGACTTAATAGCCCATGATCTTCCTTGAGGATAGATAACCGTTTAATAGATTTCCTTACAGGATAGACATATACCTATCGGGCGGGGGTAGCCATAATTGGAACTTAAACTTAATGAATCCAGATAATTTGGTTGACATAGACATATGGTTCAATTAGGTTAAACTGGGTATTTGCATCTGACCATCGACAAAGTCTTTTGCATAATTTAGTGTTACAGGTTAGTAAAACGATTTATTACACAAACATGAAATAACCATTTCATCTTTAAAATGATATTGGAAGAAATCACAACCCTAGATAGTTTTTAATATTGAATTTTCTTAAACCTACTTTCGAACAATTTTATTTACTTGTTTTCAAATTTAAAATCTTCACCATTTCAAATCAATCAATAAACTATTTAGATACTAGTAATCATTTGACCTCATAAAATTAATAGATTAGGTATTAAGTCCTCGTGAGATCGATACTTTTTATACTACTTGAACGATACATGCGCTTGCGTTATACGCGTGTGTTTACGCTGGTCAAGTTTTTGGCACCGTTGCCGGGAACTTATTTATCTTTCACTATTAGTTTAGAGGTTAGATACCTTTACTTGTATCTAATTTTCTTTTTACTTATAATTTTTGTTTTCTTGTGTTTCAGGTTCTCAAAAAAATCATGAGACGAACCAGAAGCTTTGAACTCCGACCGCTTGACCTAGAAGTTGAAAGAACCATCAGATAGTTGAGAAGGGAAAGACGAGAAGGCTAAGAAGCTTTAGTCAACATGGAACATGAACCTTTGGAGGTTGCAACCCCAATTCCCATTCGAGACAGAACCATTCCGGTGGTTGACAGACTCATTTCATGTATTGTACTTCCTTCCTTACCAGAAAATGCATGTGACATCAAAACATGCATTCAGATGATTCAGCAGTCAGTTCAGTTTGGGGGGAATGTAACTGAAGATCCTAATGCCCACATCAGCAACTTCGTGGAAGTTTGCGGCACTTTCAATTACAACCGAGAAGCTGAAGAAGCAATGAGACTGTGTATTTTCCCATGCTCCTTGAAGGACAGAGCTAAAGCTTTGCTACATTCACTACCAGCAGGTTCGATCACTACTTGGAACACTTTAGCCACCAAATTTCTTGCAAAATACTTTCCACCAGCCAGAACTAGAAAGCCGAGGAATGACATCATATCATTTGTGCAACAAGACTTAGAAACTCTCTACGAAGCTTGGGAAAGATACAAAGATTTGCTCCGGAAATGTCCTACCAATGAAATTCCAAAATGGCTTCAAGTCCAAACCTTCTATAATGGACTTTCTGGACTGATGAGAACCACAATCGATGCTGCTGCTGGAGGAGCTTTAATGGCAAAAGGAGAAGATCAAGCCTGGGACCTAATCGAAGAAATGGCCAACAACAATTCCTTGTGGCCAATAGAAACGAGCATGATCCAAATAATTACAGGAATTTATGAAAGTGGAGCCAATACCGCAGTCAACACCAAGCTGGATCAGATATGCAAATTCATGGAGACTCTTAGCACTGGATCCACAAGTTCACCATATGGAGGAGAACCAGAACCAAACCAACTTGAATAGACGGTGAATTATGTCACCAATTTCAACAGACAGGGGAACAATCCATAATCCAACACCTACAACCCAGGGTGGAGGAATCATCCCAAATTCTCATGGAGTAACAACTCAGGGCAATAGAACAATCCACCTCCTGGATTCCAACAGCAGAACTATCCACCACCAGGATTCCAACTGCAAAACTAGGAGTATGAAAAAGAACCAGAAATGAAAGAATGGATTGCAGAGATGTTTAAAAAGCAACAACCAGCATATAATGCTATCTTTCAGAGCCAATCTGCTTCCATCAGAGCACTGGAGAATCAAATCTTACAACTGGCCAAGGCTGAAAGTTACAGACCGCCAGGAAACCTTCCCAGCAACATAGAACCCAATCCAAGGAACCGATGGAAGAAGCAATGTCATGCCATCATGTTAAAAAGCGGTACTGAAATCAACAAAGATGTTGGAGCCAAAACAACTGCTGAGGAAGTTCCAAAAGAAACAAAGCAACAGATGGAGGAAAAAGAAGCAAAGGAAAACGAATAGATCAATCCACCTCCACCTTTTCCTCAGTATCTTCAGAAAAACAAACTGGACAAGTAGTTTGCTCGTTTCCTGGAGGTGTTCAAAAAGCTGTACATCAACATTCCATTTGCAGAAGCCTTAGAACAAATGCCCAGCTATGTAAAATTATGAAAGATATTCTTTCAGGAAAACAGAGATTGGGAGATTACGAGACAGAAGCATTGACAGAAGAATGCAGCGCCATCATTCAGAGGAAGCTTCCCCCAAAGTTGAAAGATCCTGGTAGTTTCACCATTCCTTGCATCATAGGAGAACATAACTTTGGTAAGGCTTTATGTGATTTAGGTGCAAGTGTTAACTTGATGCCTTTTTCTATTTTCGGGAAACTGCAGATTGGAGAAACAATACCAACTTCAGTGTCTCTACAACTTGTTGATAGAACGCTCGTATTTCCAAGAGGCGTAGTTGAAGATGTGCTGGTCAAGGTTGACAAATTCATTTTCCCAGCAGATTTCATTGTCATTGATATGGAGGAAGACGCAGACGTGCCAATCATCATTGGGAGACCGTTCTTGGCTACAGGTCGAACCATTATTGATGTACAAAAAGGAGAATTAACCATGAGGGTACATAACCAAGAGGTAACATTCAATGTTTTCAAGGCCATGAATTTCCCAGATGATGAAAAGAATGAGGAATGTTTCAGACTTGATGTGATACACAGTACCATTCAGAACTCCAATGAAATGCAAAGTTCTACTAACAAACTTAAAACATGTCAATTGCCTGTGGAGCCTGAAGATAAAACGTCTTTTGCACTGAAAAAGCCAATTCTTGCACTACAAGCAACAGAAGAGAAAAAGTTCCACCAGCTCAACGAATTGGAGGAATTTCACAATCAGCCTTTTGAGGATGCCAAATTGTACAAAGAAAAGGCCAAGAAGAGACTTGATGAGAAGTTAGTGCGCATACAACTAGAGACAGGGCAGAAGGTACTGTTAAACAAATCAAGGGTGAAATTCTTCCCATGGAAGCCAAAATCATGGTGGTTAGGTCCATTTGTGATCACCAAAGTTTTACCAGATAGAGCCGTTGAGATACATGATCCTGACTCCAACAAAACTTTCAAGGTTAAAAACAAGCGTGTTATGCACTACTGGGGAGAATCATTTGAGCGACAAAAAGAAAGTGTCACACTTTCAGATCCAGCCTAACGTTCGAGAAGTCATGTCTAGCTGAAGACTTTAAACTTAGCGCTAGCAGGGAGGCAACCCATGCAATTTTGTGTATGTATTGTGATCTGGTGTGTTTTATTTTTGTGTATTTCATTTTTTCAGGTAAAGTCATTTCATGATGGAAGAAGTTCTCGCAAAACTTCACAAGCAATTTCCTTCTCTCCCTCAAAACTCTCTGATGAAAGTCTACAATGCTCGATTAGAACGGATGAGATTACTAACGATCCATGGTGTTCCTAAAGATATTCGTTGGGTAATTGAAGCACGGGTCCGATTGGCAGGTGAGTCTTATGACTCATTTATTTCACATCTGCTTGGTTTTGGAAGAAGCACCTATGCAAAGAAACGTAGAGCTAAGCAAATGGGTGTTTGTTACAAATGTGCACGCTGGAATTGCAATACTCGTTGTCGTTCTTTAGGAATGGTGTCTGATAATCACGAAGATAAAATTAAATTCATTAGGGATGGCTTGAGTAAGGAGTCTGTAGATAATATATCTTCGACTCTTGAGACGCATCCCAATGGATATGTTCATATAGCCATTCGCAAATTACATACATAATTTCAAAAAGAAAGACAACAGTTAAGTCTCGGGAATCTGACTCAAAAAGACTCTGTTTGCCAATTTATATGAAAATTGGATGGGAAGCTTGTCCAGGTCCCATAGACGTCAATCAAGCCGCTACTTTCTTGTAAATATTATATCTCTTTGTCTTTTCCTAATAATTGTAATTTATTTTGTTGTTTTCTTTTATTTTCTCCGACAGGATCCAGACCTTTTTGACTATCACGATTTAAGTTTACTATTAACTAATAATTGTCATTTGGCAGGTACTAGTGCTATTATTTTACTCACCATTTTCAGGTGTTATAAATGTTGGGTTTTTCTAAGGTCCCAAGGATCATTATCAAGCAAGAAACATACATGTGAATACATCAAGTAAGTTGCAGAATACTTACAATGATCGATTGAGTGATGCAACGAAGAACAAAACTTCAATCTCCCCTCCATGGCTTTCACGGTAGTGGACTATTTTTTTGCTCTCCAATTTTTGGCCATCTTAGCCCTCCAAGCTCCAAGATTTTGTGTTATGATTCCAAACTCACAGGTGCGGTTCCCTATCACCTTCGCAAGACCCTGAATGTGTGCTATCACTCTTGATTTTGCAACAAAATCATCACTAATTTCTTCCTCTCCATTCTCGGCAGAAACCAGAAAAATATAAGAAGAAATATCCCTTGGGCATGAGAGAGGAGAAGTGTGTGAGAGAGAGAGTGTTGTGTTGGTAGTTGGATGATTTGTGTATCTAATACACTTAATGAATTTCAAAATTCATTTACCAATTTATTTGCTTGCCAAAAGTCAAGCCATTTAAACCAACCACTTCCATCAATCAATCAAGTGACAAATTGTCACATCACTGAAAGTGACATGTGATTTGACGCTTGATGTGACTTGTGGGCCGTGCTTAAATTCACAATGCGAGTGCGCCCGTAAACTCTCCCGGGCTCGGGTTCGCTAATTCCAAATTAACGAAATTTTCGTTGCGACGTAATTAAATAATTATGCCTAGAAAAATCACTATTCACATAGCTAACGAATTAATTCTAAATTAACTCGTTCGCCCGAATTAAAATCTAATTTCAATTCCGCGTCGAAATCCAATTTCGTATAATATATCGAATTTATTATTTTTTCGATTATTCCAAATTAATCGTTATCTCTCTTAAATTAATATTTTATCCCAGATAAAATATCTCTGTAATTAATCCCAGATTAATTTTCTCTCTCATCTAATTAATCCCAGATTAATAAAGTGCGAGTCATACGTCATCGGTGAATCTTTGGGAAGCAACCCATGAGATCCCCGAATATGTTGGCAGTAAATCCGGTCGTTGAACTATCCGAACACGTAAGTACCTAGTACTACATTTTTACCGATTTACAAGACAAGGTTGGCTTCTAGCGAAGCGCCATGCCTACCCAATTATCCAGAAATATCCTTACAAGAATATGTGATCTATATCAGGCGTAGTATACGTAGTATTGTGTATTTCGATCCAGCATCAGATGTCACGTGCAAGGCCTGGGGCTGGAAATGTGTCTGCCCCGTACGAAGCACATATCAGATCTCTGGTAACTAGTCTCTATAATCGGATAAACATGACCTAGTCATTTTATCCCGATGACTGCAGTACATAAGAGAACTAGTTCCGTATCCTACGTGAACATCATCTCCACTATGACTGGAGTGATACTTCCATCTCGACATAACACCCAATACACTACGATTCTCAATATACCCAGAAAAGGCGTACGCATAACCTGTTAAAGCCCTGGATGACGAAAACCAAAGTATATTGATTGTCGCAAGTATTAGCGGTGCAAGTCTCAGGTTAAGACAAAATACACCTACCCTGATTCGGACTTCCATAGACACATATTCATACTACCAATGGAATTCCGAGGGGTCTATCCAGAGCGAAGCTGTTTTCCGTACCATCGGTAAAACACAACCTCCTACTACACTTGCATGAGTATCCTATACCCAAATATATGAGAACTATGCCGTTATGCCCTCACAACGCGCACAGGTGTAATACTAGTCTTTTTCGCATTATCGATGTCCAATCTCAATAATACTCTGACTACGGATATTTAATGATTAAACCCTCATAGATTGATACTGTCTCATATCATCTCAATCCAGGAACTAATCATAAGGACCTCCTATCATTTATACATCTTGGTAATCTAATTACAAATGATAAGAGAGCAATTTCCTTTGTCACATAGTTAATTTGTACAACAACACCATGATCTGTACAAATAATGACGCTATGGGTCATAACTGTCCAACAATCTCCCACTTGGCCTATAGCCAGTAACTCAAGCATCCTACACCCGAACTATGTACGGTTCGCTCAAACTGCTGAGGAAAAGCTTTCGTCAGCGGATTTGCATGATTATCATTTGATGCGATTTATACGATCATCACATCGCCACGATGTATGATCAGAACGAATCAGATGAATAATTAAATTATATATCTGGATCGTTGATGAGACCATTAATTCTTTAGCCTGCGTTGTAGCCTAGCTCAGCTGCTAACAGAAATATATCTAATCTAATTAGATTATTATCAATCCAGAAGGCTTCTATTGCTGCCTCAGCTGCAACAATAATCCACTTGTGTTGTTTATTCAGTAACATTATATTGCTTGGAAGATTTCCAGCTCACTATTCCGTTATTCAAACTATATAGTACCGTTGTTACGACTTGTAGTCGTTTTTATCGGTTAAGAAACTTGCAACAGTTTACCCAGTCACTTCAAGTTCTCCTTCTCCATAGTATAAGACAACATCCTTAGATCTCTAAGAAACTAAAACATGTTCTTAACATCAATCCAATTACTATCACTTGGATTGGCCAGATTGTGTCTCCATATGCTCAAAGCGTATGAGACACCAAGTCAAGTACATTTTTCAATGTACGATTCTCGGATAGTTTTAACAACTTTAAATCTATCCCAGTAGATCTTTATTCCTAGAATAAATGTTGTCTCTCCCATGAATTTTACGGAGAATTTTCTCGAAAAACTGAGCTTTCGCCGATTGTATTATGGGAAATATCATTTCCAAGAAATGACATGTCATTATTATATAGGACATGACTGTCAGTGCGCTCCCACTAACCTTCTTATATACACAAGAATCATTTTTGTTTTGAATCAAATCATACACCATTATGATTACATCAAAACGATAGTTCCAAGAACACTATGCTTGCTTCAATCCATCAAGGATCGAATAACCTGCAAACCTTGTTTGCTAGTTTTGGTACGACAAAATCGTCAGGATGTTGAAAACATCCTCCAAAAGGTTTTCATTTAAGGAAAGCGATTTTGGCATTCAGTTGTCACATTTCATGAATGAAACATGCAGCATCAACAAGCATTATCCAAATGGATTTAACAATGGCAACAGGTAAAAGGTTTCATCGTAATCGACACAATGTTGATAACTATACCTTTTCGCTACAAGCCTAGCTTAGTACGTTGGTATGTTGCCTTTCATGTATGTCTTCCTTGAAGACTTATAGTACCAATAGGCACAATGCCTTGTGGTACATCAACTAGTATCCAAACTTAGTTGGTATACATGGAATCCATTTCGGATATCATGACACTTTACCATAATAGGGAGTCGATACCTTGTATCACTTCCTCATACGTAGTCAGTTCGTATTCCTCAATAAGATTGACATCTTTATGAGGTGAGATCAGAAACCCATACCCTTAGTTGTTTTCTGACTCTCTCCGACTTACGCGGTTCTTGTGTATTCGAAGATTATCGGTATAGTTCATCCTTGATGAACTATTTGTGTTCCATTAAGGAATCGATGCCTGGAATAGTATTACTCTGATTTTCATCGAGTTTTACTTTCCTCCCACTTACCACTGCATATAGGTATTTCTCTTAGGAAAACCGCATGGCGAGTAACAATTACATTGTTCTCTTGTGAGTTGTATAAGTACTATACTTTGGTTTTCCTAGGATAACCCATAATTAGGAACTTATTCGATTTGGGTTCTGGTTTGGCATCATCCAAACATATGCCTAGCATTCCCAAATCTTTGGGAATGAGAAAACCCAGTTTCTTTCCTGTTCATATCTAATATGAAGTCTGTCTAACAGATTTTATGGAACCTTATTCTAAATAAGTTATGCACTGTTAATGCGTATCCGTTGAAGGAAATGGTAGCTCAGAGCGACTCATGATTAACCTTATCATTTCTAACAAAATTCGGTTTCTCTGTTCGGACACACCGTCAAACTGACGTGTTCCGGGAGGACTCCTCATTGAAAGAATACTATACTCTTTCAAGTATTTGAGAAACTTATTGCTTAAGTATTTTCATCATGGTCTAACCGTGATGGTTTAATACTTTAGCCGATCTGTTTGTCTACTTCGTGTCGAAACTCTAAAAGTTTCCGATTTGTGTTTCGAAAGAAACACATAACCATAACGCAATGCCACATTCGTAAAGGTCATGAAACATTCATATCCCCCTCTAGCCTAGCTAGATATGGGCCCAGTTACTTCACTATGAATAAGGGCTAACAGATCGATGGCATTTACACTTTTACCAAGTAAAATGTGTTTTAGGCATTTTGCCCAATAAACTAGATTCGTATACTTTATTTGAATAGAATCAAATTTTTCCTAGTACCCACTCTTCAAAAGTGTGGATATACGAGTCTTGTTTAATTATGTCCCAGACAACAATGCCACTTATAAGTCTCAACTGATTAACTCAGTTTGAGCTATTTATCTGTCATCTTATATGTTTGAGATTTATTTATATTCAAAATATAAATACTGTTATTCACATCTAATGTGTTTATCTCAATATCATCTTTATAAAATGAAACACTTTAGTGTTCTAGAATATAAAGGTATATCCGCAACAGATTAAACCCTGATAGAGAGATAATGTTTCTAGCCAAACTAGTTATATTTTAACAGTTTCCTAATTTTAGTACACACCCGAAGGGTAGTTCCTAAACTTAGGTATCTACGGTTAAAATAACGACTTTTGTCCATTTTCAATTCGCAGACGAATCTCAACTGAAGTCAGTATCCTGCTCATAGCAGATTCTGCACACAAGTACATATTTATGTACCATACTCAATATCTAAAATCCAATTTTATACTAGTAGTGAACATATTTATGACTAACATATTTGAAGTCGGAGCCTTGCCCGTCTTCAATTCCATCATGTCTTTTATCTTCCCAGAAGGTTATAATGACTTTGTCTTTGCCCTTTTCCACACCCCAGAAGCCTTGACCAAGCCTTGGCCTTCTAGAATATCGAAACAAGATGCGCCTTACGCTTCTTGCCTTATTGCAAACTTTGGCTTTGTCTCCTAGAGTATAGCCATAACTCTCCAAGAGTTTACTTATTGCAGTTAAGTACTTCTAATATCTAGGGATAGATATATGAATATCCTTCAATTTCAATATCATACTATAAGGATCTAATCCTTAGTTCTGACTAAGAAATTAATGAGTCTATTTGGAAAGCTTATTGGATTAAGCACTAAAGTTATCATTACATGAATCTTCCAAAGATCATGCTCTTACTATTTGCTTAACTCCGGGCTTAGGCATAAGATGTTATTTTATCAAATTAAGTAACTTCTTAGTTTCCAAGATTATCCTGAAGTTTTATTCCCAATATGAAAATTAAAGTCGTTTAAAACATTTTTCACCCAGGATTATGTTTTACACATCAATCTTTCAATTTATCTTGATTCTAATAGTCCAACTATTTAATCAATGATTTAGGTACTATTTATTATAACGATTACTATAGTCTAACCATATAATCAACTATAATTTAATTGATTAAATTAAATTATATTGATTACTATAATCCAATTATAAAATCAACTATTAATTGAATAGTTTGAATACAGTCCAACTGTTTATTTAAAACAACATTAATTATTAGTCCAACTAATATATTAATTTATTGATGAATAATTTATAATGAGCGCGTATGGCAAGTTACTAAACGAATATTACAAATTTAATACTTGCCTCCCACTATTTTTCGGCGAGCCTCTAACCCTCTGTGGAGTACTCGGGAAACCTTGTTTCCTAGTGGGTTAGGATCCCGTTAAATAACACACAATCTTGACTTTGACCAACAAATTGTATGATAATTAACTAGGTAGATCTCTAAGATCAATTGGATCCCATCCAATTCCTAGATCCAGTAGGTGGACGTCCAAGTCCGAAACATATATCATATATATGCCAATATATCCAATATATTGCCTAACCTTTTTCCTCTGAATCAACTAAGCCTTGGCTTTGGCACAACAAACTTAGTGATCCGAGTTAAGCGGAACCCATTGACCTTGGAAAGCTTCGTAATCAATGTCGATGGACAAGAATTGATCTTGACTTTGGCCAACAAATCACAACTTGGACAAGACACCAATATGGAACAAAGCCTTCATGATTCAAACACATCATCGACGGACAAAGGCCTTGACTTTGGCCAACAAACCAATGCCAGTCTTGGATCTTGAGTAAGAATCACTCAATGGAAGGAAAAACGTTTAATATGTTGTTGAGGGTTTTTCGCTTGCAATTGGCAACCAATTTATTATCTTTGTTAAGGTCTCATCATCATACACCCTTAAACATGCATTCAAAACACATAATAAGGCACGTAAATAAAATAATAATGATATGCGGATGGATACTTAACATATTGTTCCTAGAACAAATCTCTCCATTTCCTCTCTCCCGCTAGCACAAGTATTGCTTCTACCCGTTACATAACACTTCTAAAGAAACCTCATTTACATTGAGGGGAATAGGTGAGAAGAGAAATACAAAGAGTAAGGAGGTAATAGGATGGACACGCAGGTCCAATTAATAAATTCTAAATTTATTATAACAATTTCCAAAATTGCCCCACCCATCTAATATCCATCCGATATACATTATTCATACATCGCAACCATGTATTCACACAAGCATGTTATCAATCAATCTAATCCAATTAATTAATCTGAATATTAATGACCATCAAATGTTCAAACAACGATTTGATTTTGCTCGAGTCAAACTCGTTTTGCAAATAAGTACTCAAAGTACGAATTCTTGAATTAAATTAAACTACAACATTAATCCAATTTAATATGTTTTTAATACTAATTCACTATTTAATTCCAAATTAAATATTACACTTTATTAATGAACCTTTACGACTTAGATTCCAAATCTAATCGTTACGGGTATCAAAGCCCGATTAACAGCCAATGTTAATTTAATTTAAAGTCCAATGGGCTTTCAATTAATTTCTTAAGGCATGGACTTTTGGTCAACTTGGGTCAAACCCAAATACAAAATCACATTTAAGGTATCACCCTTATATGCCTAGAAACCAATTTAGGCCCATTAGGCCCAATTAATATATTAAGGTCCATTAGTCATAATTGGACTTTATGGATATGGTTTTGGGCCAAATTGGATCCAACCAATTTAGCCTAAACAAATCTTGGTACAACCAAGCCCATTTAAGCCCAATTCCAAATTTGGCCCAACATAATTAAAATCCAAAATTCCAATTTCACAATTTAATTACTCAAAGTGTAAGCCATAATTAATTACCAAAAATTAACATTTCCAAAACATCAATTAGCCTAATTAATTATGCTCATTAACATCAAAACATGTCCAACACATTTTAATCAAAAATCAAACCCATTTCATGCTAGTAAGCTCTCAGCATTTTGGGGATTTTAATGTCCAATTCAGTTTCAATCCAATTGAATTACAAATCAACATTACCCAATCGTTTCAAGTCATCCAATGATCAACGAAACAAAAAATACCAAGACATTAGGGCATCATCCAATTCGGCCAAGCTTAGAATTTGGGCAAAAAATTATCCAATCAAATTTTCATGAAATTGATCCAATCAAACTTCAATTAAAACATCATTCAAGCATACTCAATCAATTAATTTTATCAAATCATGCTCAAAATCAATTTACCCAATTTTAACCCAAAGTTCTAGTTTCATGCTCAATTGGCTCAAATACCATTGTTGGGTTTCCCAAAGGTCCCAAGGATCATTATCAAGCAAGAAACATACATGTGAATATATCAAGGAAGATGCGGAATACTTACAACGATCGGTTGAGCGATGCGACGAAGAACAAAACTTCAAGCTCCCCTCCATGGCTTTCACGGCAGTGGACTGTTTTTTTTTATCTCCAATTTTTGGCCATCTTGGTCCTCCAAGCTCCAAGCTTTTGTGTTGTGATTCCAAGCTCACAAGTGCGGTTCCCTATCACCTTCGAAAGACCCCGAATGTGCACTCTTGATTTTTCAACAAAATCATCACAAATTTCTTCCTCTCCATTCTCGGAAGAAACTAGAAAAATAGAAGAAGAAATGCCCATTGGGCGTGAGAGAGGAGAAGTGTGAGAGAGAGATAGTGTTGTGTTGGTAGTTGGATGATTTGTGTATCTAATATACTTAATGAATTTCAAAATTCATTTACCAATTTACTTGCTTGCCAAAAGTCAAACCATTTAAACCAACCACTTCCATCAATCAATCAAGTGACAAATTGTCACATCACTCAAAGTGACATATGATTTGACGCTTGATGTGACTAATGATTTGACTCTTGATGTGACTTGTGGGCCGGGCTTAAATTCGTAATGTGAGTGCGCCTGCAAACACTCCAGGGCTCGGGTTCGCTAATTCCAAATTAACGAATTTTCCGTTCCGACGTAATTAAATAATTATGCCTAGCAAAATCACTATTCACGTCGCTAACGAATTAATTCTAAAATAACTCGTTCGCCCGAATTAAAATCTAATTTCAATTCCGCGTCGAAATCCAATTTCGTATAATATATCGAATATATTATTTTATCAATTAATTCCAAATTAATCGTTATCTCTCTTTAATTAATATTTTATCCCAGATAAAATATCTCTATAATTAATCCCAGATTAATTTTCTCTCTCATCTAATTAATCCCAGATTAATAAAGAACGAGTCATACGTCATCGGTGATCTTCGGGAAGTGACCATGAGATCCCCGGATATGTTGGCAGTAAATCCGGTCGTCGGACTATCCGAACACGTAATAGTACTTAGTACTACGTTTTACCGATTTACAAGACAAGGTTGGCCTCTAGCAAAGCGCCATGCCTACCCAATTCTGCAGAAATATCCTTACAGGAATATGTGATCTATATCAGGCGTAAAATACGTAGTATTGCGTATTTCGATCCAGCATCAGATGTCACTTTCAAGGCTGACCGGCGTAAACACACACGTATAACGCAAGCGAACGTATCGTTCAAGTAGTATAAAAATATCGATCCCACGAGGACTTAATATCTAATCTATTAATTTTATGAGGTCAAATGATTACTAGTATCTAACAGGTTGTTTTTGATGATTGAAATGGTGACGATTCTAAATTAAAAAACAAGTAAATAAAATTGTTCGAAAGTAGGTTTTAAGAAAATTCAATATTAAAAACTATATAGGGTTGTGATTTCTTCCAATATCATTTTAAAGAAGAAATGGTTATCTTAAAGTTGGGTAATATATTGATTTATTAACCTGGAACACTAAATTATGTGTAAGCCTCTGTCGATGGTCAGACACAATACCCAGTTTAACCCAATTGAACCATATGTCTATGTCAACCAAATTATCTGGATTCATTAAGTTTAAGTTCCAATTATGGTTACCCCCGCCCGACAGGTATATGTCTATAATGTAAGGAAATCTATTAAAGGGTTATCTATCCTCAAGGAAGATCGTGGACTATTGAGTCAAGGTCTTAAACTTAAAATCCCTATGTCTAGTTCATTTTAAGTTTCCCAGTTCAATTTTATTAATGGCCAGTTAATGAAAAAGCATTAAGATTAAGACTCAATAAATAAATCTTTATATTACCCAAGCTATAATCTAACCCCTTATAAACCGGTGATATTAGATTTCATCACAACCCCAGATAACTTGGCTTAGTTACGACACATATTTACGGGTAGTAAAAAAACTAAAATAAAATAAAAGACATAAAGTAAAATACTGAAAATTAAATACTGAAAATTAAATACTGAAAAGTAAATGCTGAAAGTAAATGCTGAAATTAAATACTGAAAATTAAATGCTGAAAGTAAATTACTGAAAGTAAATTGCTGAAAGTAAATTGCTGAAAGTAAATTACTGAAAAGTAAAAACTGAAAATTAAAGAAAGAAAAGTAATGTGCGTAAAAGTAAATTACGGAAAGTAAAAACTGAAAAGTAAGAAGAGAAAGTGCCAAAGCGGAAATTAATTACTGAAAGCTATAAATAAACAAACAAGATACAATCTTCTTAGTATTCTTAATGAATTCCTTAGAAGAAAGTATGAATTTTACAAATGAAATGGCTTGGTATTTATAGGCAAAATTTTGCCTCCATCAATCATCCACCAAATCAATTATTAATTGCTCCACTAATTACTCCACTAATTACTCAACCAAATCCATTATTAATTGCTCCACTAATCTCTTATCATGTTTGTTGATGATTTGATAATTTTTATTATTTATTTATTAATTTATTTTTTGCTTTGCAAATGATTGAAAGTGACTTTAATAATTAAACACAACACACTTTTGGATGGTTCATCAATTTAGGCATGAAATTCAGAATTCGAAATATTTTGTCTTTCAAAGCTGTAGATCGTTAAGTCTTCTTTAATCTGGAACTTGAATCAGTTCAATCCGATATTGGAGTAAAAGGTTATGCCCAAATTACGACAGATGCACAAAACTGAATTTCCAAAAATGCACTTCGTTAAAACGCCATTTCAAGTTTCTAATCTCCAAAATTAATATGTCAAGTCCAGTTTTTTCCCTTATTTGACCTATATTTCATCCTAAATGATTTCATTAAGTCCCAATATTATTTTATCTGCAAAATAAACTAAAACACATCAAAACGTTCATCAAACCCGAGAAACTAAACAAAATATTAAGTAAAAGGGGCGGTAAATATTGATATATTTTCTGCTCATCACACCCCCAAACCTAACATTTTGCTAGTCCTCGAGAAAAACAATAAAATAAAATACAAGAAACAATTAAAATTAAACTAAGCCACTTTCATAGGGATCACAGTTGCATTTAACATATGCAACAAGCCTTTAAACCCCTAGGTGTCCCTAGTGGACGAGTTGTAGTCTCGTGAGGGTTTACAGCAAAGATACCCACAAAAATTTTACAAAAGTAAAAAGGTTGTAAAACTAATGGACACAAAAGTAAAAAGACAAGAGAAAAGAGAATAAAGGAGTTAGTGACTAATCAGTGAAACTTCTACTCCAAGTCAATAGTTGTTTTGTTTCATTCTAAATTACCGAATAAGTAAATTCTCCGATTATTTTTACCATTCTCCATATACACAGTCGACAAAATATTAATCAACTCATTTTTGCCCATAACAGTCACAAGTGTAGTTGATAAGAGAGTAATATTTGTGTCCTAAAGTTTTATCAGAATTCACATCTTTTTATAGCAATGGAATAATTTTTCTGATTTTTCTGAATTTTTTTTATTTATATACAATATCTTCCGTCTATGTAGCGAGCTTTGGGTCGGTGACTCCCAAACCAGTTGGCTTTAGGGCATCAAGTGTTAAGACACCCTTATAGACTTAATTACTCAGAATTCAGATATATATATTTTTGCAGCATCTTTGATCCATGTAACGAGCTTTGGGTCAGTGACTCCCAAACCAGTTGGTTTTAGGGCATTAGGTGTTAAAACACCCTTACAGACTTAATAACTCGGATCTTAGAATTATTTTTATTTATTTTTTACTCCATTGCATTTTGAGATGCTTCCTCCAATTAAACTAGAGCACTGAATATTACAAACTTTTCAATTTTAGTTCATGTCTGCATGTTTCTATGTATGTTGATAATATCTGCTAACTGAAACATAGAAGATCCATTTTAGTCAATTTTATGGAGAATTTAATAATTAAATAATTCAAAATGAAATAAACAAATTAACTTGTTCCGATATAGGTTTGAGATACGTATCAGGAGTGGAAACTCCTTACTCAGCTATCTCTCACCAATTTCACCATTTTAGTCAAAATAAAAACACAAAAACAGAAGAAAAAAAATTTGTAATTTTTGAAAAATTTCATTTTATTTGTATTTTTCGAAAAATTTTGGACTAAAAATAAAAAGAACACACAAACTAAAAACAAGGTACTGATCAACTAATTACCTCCCCCAAACCTAAATGAGACATTGTCCCTAATGTCTTAAACAGTAAAATGAGAGTTAAGAATGACATACCTGGTTAGCTGAAAATCTACAGGAAATTAAAGGTTAAGATCCAGATTAACACGACGCCTCTTACCACGATCGTCCTCGGACCAATTTATCTTTGAAAGGATAGGGTCAACTCGTGGTTCATAGGCTAAGAGTTGGTCAATTAGATCAGGAGTAGTTCTGGCAGTAAAGAGGAGTTCTTTCAAAGGTTTTGACACGAACCTATTTCTCCGGGCATCATCAAGAAATACACAAAGAAAATCATAAAATCCATCAACGTTGTACAGCCCAATTGGTTTCTGGTGTATGTTCAGATTCGCCCAAGATAGCACAATAAAAATTTCCTCCAATGTACCCAAGACACCTGGCAAAGCAATAAAAGCACCAGCACAGTTAATCATTTCTTCCAGTCGTTCAGACATACCTGGCACAATCAGTTCCTCTCTGTTTGATGGTTCAATAAGATTTGCCTCTGCCAAGGGTTTTGAAATGATTCCCAAAACGTGACTGCCTCCTTCTTGTATGACCTTTGAAATGATCCCCATAAGTCCAAGATTGCCTCCGCCATATATTAAGTGCATATTCTTGCAGCTAAGACTCGACCCAATTCTTGTGCTGCTTCTAGTACAATGTTTTCAACTCGTCTTCTTGAAGTGGCTTCCATTTTTTTATGTATTCTTTCTCAACTCTGGATGCCTTCAAAAGTGCAATGACGGGCTGAATTTATAGTACCTGAAAAGGGTGAGTAAAAATAGCACAAGTATCATCCAGAGGATGATCAGTAGCAAAATAATATCGTGATAGTCAAAAAGGTCTGGTACCTGTCGGAGAAAACAAAAGAAAAAAAACAAAACAAATCACAATTATTAGAAAAGACAAAGAGATATAATTTTACAAGAAAAGTAACGGCTTGATTGACGTCTATGCGTCAGGGACAAGCTTCCCATCCAATTTTCTTATAAATTGGCAAACAGGGTCTTTTTGTGTCAGATTCCCGAGACTTAACAGTTGTCTTTCCTTTTGGAATTGTGCATATAACATTCGAATTTCATGATACACACATCCACTGGGATGCGTCTCAAGAGTTTTAGATATGTCATCCAAGACTCATTACTCAAGCCATCCCTAATGAATTAATCTTATCTTCGCGGTTATCAGACACCATTCCTAAAGAACGACAACGAGTATTACAAAACATACGAGCACATTTATAACAAACACACATTCTTTTGGCTCGTCTCTTTTTAGCATATGTGCTCTTTCCTAAACCAGGCAGAGTGAAATAAAAGAGTCAGAAGACTCACCTGCCAATCGGACCCGTGCTTCAATTAACCAACAAATGTCAGTAGGAATACCTTTGATCATCAGTAACCTCATCCATTCCACGAACTTTGTAATCTTTCATCATAGATTTTTGAGGGAGGGAAGGAAATTGCTTGCGAAGATTTACGAGAGTTTCTTCCATCTTGAAATGACTAAACCTGCAAAAATTAAACACACTAAAATAAATACACCAGATCACAATATATACAAAAATTGTATGGGTTGCCTCCCTACTAGCGCTAAGTTTAAAGTCGTCAGCTAGACATGACTTCTCGAATGTTAGGATAGATCTGAATGTGTAACACTTTCTTTTTTTCGCTCAAATGATTCTCCCAGTAGTGCTTGACACGCTGACTATTAACTTTGAAAGTTTTGTTGGAGTCAGGATCATGTATCTCAACGGCACTGTCTGGTAAAACCTTGGTGATCACAAATGGACCTGACCACCGTGATTTTGGCTTCCATGGGAAGAATTTCCACCTTTATTTGTTTAACAATACCTTATGCCCAGGTTCCAGTGTATGCGCACTAACTTCTCATCATGTCTTTTCCTTGCCTTTTCCTTGTAAAATTTGGCATCCTCAAAAGGCTGATTGTGAAATTCCTCCATTTCGTTGAGCTGGTGGAACTTTTTCTCTTTTGTTGCTTGTAGTGCAAGAATGGCTTTTTCAGTGCACAAGACGCTTAATCTTTAGGCTCCACATGCAATTGACATGTTTTAAGTTTGTCAGTAGATCTTTGCATTGCATTGGAGTTCTGAATGGTTACTGTGTATCACATCAAGTTTGAAACATTCCTCCTTCCTTTTCATCGTCTGGGAAATTCATGGCTTAAAAACATTGAATGTTACTTCTTGGTCCTGTACCCTCATGGTTAGTTCTCATTTTTGTACATCATAATGGTTCGACCTGTAGCCAGGATGGTCTCCCGAGGATGATTGGCACGTCTGTGTCTTCCTCCATATCAAGGACAATAAAATCTGCTGGGAAAATGAATTTGTCATCCTTGACTAGCACATCCTCAACTACGCCTCTTGGAAATACGAGCGTTCTATCAGCAAGTTGTAGTGAGACTGAAGTGGGCATTGTTTCTCCAATCTACAGTTTCCTGAAAATAGAAAAATGTACCAAGTTAACACTAGCACCTAAATCACAAAGAGCCTTACCGAAGTCATGTTCTCATATGGTGCAAGGAACAATGAAACTGCTAGGATCTTTCAACTTTGGAGGAAGTTTTCTCTGAATGATGGCGCTGCATTCTTCTGATAATGCTACTGTCTCATAAGCTCCCAATCTTCGCTTTCGTGAAAGAATGACTTTCATGAATTTGGCATGGATGGGCATTTGTTCCAACGCTTCTGTAAATGGAATGTTGATATGCAGCTTTTTGAAGATCTCCAGGACCCGAGAAAACTGCTTGTCCAATTTGTTCTTCTGAAGACGTTGAGGAAAAAGTGGAGGTGGAATGATCTGTTCTTTTTCCTTTGCTTCTTTTTCCTCCATTTGTTGCTCTGTTTCTTTTGGAACTTCCTCAGCAGCTGTTTTGGCTCTGACATCTTTGTTGATTTCAGTACCACTTTTTAACATGATGGCATGACACTGCTCCTTCCCCATGTTCCTTGGATTTGGTTCTGTGTTGCTGGGAAGATTCCCTGGCGGTCTGTAACTCTGAGCATTGGCTAGTTGTCCGATTTGATTCTCTAGTGCTTTGATAGAGGCTGAATGGCTTTGATTAAATGCTACTTGATTTTGAAACATAGCATCATATCTTGCTGTTTGAGATTGAAACATAGCATCATATCTTGATGCTTGAGAGTCGTGTTTTGCTTCTATCTTTTTCAAGTGGGTCAACACTTCTGTTATTCCTGGTTCATTTGCCTGCTCCTGGCCTTTGTTCTATTGCTGGAATTCAGGTGGTGGATAGTTCTGCTGTTGGCCTGAATTGTTGCTCCATGAAAAATTGGGATGATTCCTCCACCCTGGGTTGTAGGTGTTGGAATATGGATTGTCCCCCTGTCTGTTGAAATTGTTGACATAATTTACCGTCTCTTCAAGTTGGTTCGATTCTGGTCCTCCTCCATACGGTGAACTAGTGGATCCAGTGGTAAGAGTCTCCATGAATTTGCATATCTGATCTAGCTTGGCGTTGACTGCTGTATTGGCTCCACTTTCATAAATTCCTGCAATTCTTAGGATCATGCTCCTTTCTGTTGGCCACAAGGAATTGTTGTTGGCCATTTATTCAATTAGGTCCCAGGCTTGATCTTCTCCTTTTGCCATTAAAGCTCCTCCAGCAGCAGCATCTATTGTGGTTCTCATTATTCCAGAAAGTCCATTATATAAGGTTTGGACTTGAAGCCATTTTGGAATTTCATAGTGAGGACATTCCCGGAGTAAATCTTTGAATCTTTCCCAAGCTTCCCAGAAGGATTCTGAATCTTTTTGTACAAAGGATGTGATGTCATTCCTCATCTTTTCGGTTCTGGCTGGTGGAAAATACTTTGCAAGGAATTTGGTGGCTAAAGTGTTCCAAGTTGTGATAGAACCTGCTGGTAGTGAATGTAGCCAAGCTTTTGCTATGTCCTTCAAGGAATATGGAAAAACTCGCAGTCTCATTGCTTCTTCTGATGCTCTGTTGTAGTTGAAAGTGCCACAAATTTCAAGGAAGTTACTGATGTGGGCATTAGGATCTTCAGTTGCATTCCCCCTGAACAGAACTGACTGCTGAATCATCTGAATGCATGTTTTGATGTCACACGCATTTGCTGGGAAGGGAGGAAGTACAATACAGGAAATGAGTCTGTCAACCACCAGAATGGTTCTGTCTCGAATGAGAATCAGTGGTGCAAACTCCAACGGTTCATGTTCCATGTTGACTAAAGCTTCTTGGCCTTCTCGCCTTTCCCTTCTCAACTGTCTGATGGTTCTTTCAATTTCTGGGTCAAGCGGTCAGAGTTCAAAGCTTCTGGTTCGCCTTATGTAGTTTTTGAGAACCTGAAACACAAGAAAATAAAAACAATAAGTAAAAAGAAATTAGATACAAGTAATGTATCTAACCCCTAAACTAATAGTGAAGGATAAATAAGTCCCCGGCAACGGTGCCAAAAACTTGACCGGCGTAACACACATGTATAACGCAAGCGCACGTATCGTTCAAGTAGTATAAAAATATCGATCCCACGAGGACTTAATATCTAATCTATTAATTTTTATAGGTCAAATGATTACTAGTATCTAACATGTTGTTTGATTGATTTGAAATGGTGACGATTCTAAATTTAAAAACAAGTAAATAAAATTGTTCGAATAGGGTTTAAGAAAATTCAATATTAAAAACTATCTAGGTTGTGATTTCTTCCAATATCATTTTAAAGATGAAGTGGTTATCTTAAAGTTGGGTAATATATTGATTTATTAACCTGGAACACTAATTTATATGTAAGCCTCTGTCGATGGTCAGACACAAATACCCAGTTTAACCCAATTGAACCATATGTCTATGTCAACCAAATTATCTGGATTCATTAAGTTTAAGTTCCAATTATGGCTACCCCCGCCCGATAGGTATATGTCTATCCTGTAAGGAAATCTATTAAAGGGTTATCTATCCTCAAGGAAGATCGTGGACTATTGAGTCTAAGGTCTTAAACTTAAAATCCCTATGTCTCGTTCATTTTAAGTTTCCCAGTTCAATTTTATTAATGGCCAGTTAATGAAAAAGCATTAAGATTAAGACTCAATAAATAAATCTGTATATTTCCCAAGCTATAATCTAACCCCTTATAAACCGGTGATATTATATTTCATCACAACCCCAGATAATTTGGCTTAGTTACGACACATATTTACGGGTAGTAAAAAAAACTTAAATAAAATAAAAGACATAAAGTAAAATACTGAAAATTAAATACTGAAAATTAAATACTGAAAAGTAAATGCTGAAAGTAAATGCTGAAATTAAATACTGAAAATTAAATGCTGAAAGTAAATTACTGAAAAGTAAATTGCTGAAAGTAAATTGCTGAAAGTAAATTACTGAAAAGTAAAAATTGAAAATTAAAGAAAGAAAAGTATTGTGCGTAAAAGTAAATTTCGGAAAGTAAAAACTGAAAAAGTAAAGAAAAGAAAGTTGGAAAGCAGAAATTAATTACTAAAAGCTATAAATAAACAAACAAGATACAATCTTCTTAGTATTCTTAAGGAATTCCTTAGAAGAAAGTATGAATTTTACAAATGAAATGGCTTGGTATTTATAGGCAAAAGTTTGCCTCCATCAAATCATCCACCAAATCTATTATTAATTGCTCCACTAATTGCTCTACCAAATCCATTATTAATTGCTCCACTAATCTCTTATCATGTTTGGTGATGATTTGATAATTTTATTATTTATTAATTAATTTATATTTTTCTTTGAAAATGATTGAAAGTGACTTTATAATTACACACAACACACTTTTGGATGGTTCATCAATTTCGGGCATGAAATCTTCAGAATTCGAAATTATTTTGTCTTTAAAAGCTGTAGATCTTTGAGTCTTCTTTAATCTGGAACTTGAATCAGCTCAATCCGACAGTGGAATAAAAGGTTATGCCCAAATTACGATAGATACACAAAACTGGAATTTCCAAAAATGCACTTCGTTAAAACGCCCTTTCAAGTTTCCAATCTCAAAAATTAATATGCCAAGTCCAATTTTTGCCCTCATTTGACCTATATTTCATCCTAAATGATTTCATTAAGTCCCAATATTATTTTATCTGCAAAATAAACTAAAACACATCAAAACGTTAATCAAAACCGAGAAACTAAACAAAATATTAAGTAAAATGGGCGGTAAATATTGATATATTTTCCGCTCATCAAAGGCCTGGGGCTGGAAATGTTGTCTGCCCCGTACGAAGCACATATCGGATCTCTGGTAACTAGTCTCTATAATCGTATAAACATGACCTAGTCATTTTATCCCGATGACTGCAGTACATAAGAGAACCAGTTCCGTATCCTACGTGATCATCATCTCCACTATGACTGGAGTGATACTTCCATCTCGACATCACAACCCAATACACTACGATTCTCAATATACCCAAAAAGAGGCATATACAGAACCTGTTAAAGCCCTGGACGACCAAAACCAAAGTATATTGATTGTCGCAAGTATTAGCGGTGCAAGTCTCAGGTTAAGACCAAATACACCTACCCTGATTCGGACTTCCATAGACACATAGTCATACTACCAATGCAATTCCGAGGGGTCTATCTAGAGCGAAGCTGTTTTCCATAAAATCGGTAAAACACGACCTCCTACTACACTTGCATGAGTATCATATACCCAAATATATGAGAACAATGCCGTTATGCCCTCACAACGCGCACAAGTGTAATACTAGTCTTTTTCGCATTATCGATGTCCAATCTCGATAATACTCGGACTATGGATATTTAATGATTAAACCTTCGTGGATTGATACTGTTTTATATCATCTCAATCCAGGAACTAATCATAAGGACCTCCTATCATTTATACATCTTGGTAATCTAATTACAAATGATAAGAGGGCAATTTCCTTTGTCACATAGTTAATTTGTACAACAACACCATGATCTGTAAAAATAGTGACGCTATGGGTCATAACTGTCCAACAAAAAATTCAACTCATCATTGCACTTTTGAAGACATCCAGTGTAAAACATGGAAGCCACTTCAAGAAACGAGTTGAAAACATATGTGTGTTTTGCGGTACTAGTGTTGGTGTTAAGCCACAATATGTAGAAGCAACACAGGAATTGGGTCGAGTCTTAGCTGCAAGGAATATGCACTTAGTATATGGCGGAGGCAATCTTGGACTAATAGGGATCATTTCAAAGGCCGTACAGGAAGGACGCAGTTACGTTTTGGGAATCATCCCAAAACCCTTGGCGGAGGCAAATCTTATTGGACCATCAAACGAAGAAGAGCTAATTGTGCCAGGTATGTCTGAACAACTGGTTCAAATGATTTACCCTGTTGATGCTTTTATTGTTTTGCCAGGTGGCTTGGGTACATTGGAGGAAATTTTTACAGTATTATCTTGGGAAAACTTGAACATACACCAGAAACCACTTGGACAGTACAACGTTGAAGGATTTTATGATTTTCTTTGTGTGTTTCTTGATGATGCCCGGAGAAATGGGTTCGTGACAAAACCTATGAAAGAACTCATCATTACTGCCAGAACTGCTCCGGATCTAATTGACCAAATCTTAGCCTATGAACCACAAATTGACCATATCCTTTCAAATATAATTGGTCCGAGGACGATCGTGGTAAGAGGCGTTGGGTTAATCTGGATCTTAACTGTAGGCACTGCATTTTTTGCATATAAGTCCCTATGATGAGTCTCATTTAGAGACACTACCTTTTAAATCACGGAAGTCGCGGGAATCGGACGTCGGAAGGGGAAATTCAGAATAAGTATGTCATCAGATTCATTTCACAAGTTCACTGTTTTCGTTCGTGCTGCGTTCGTGACCACGTTCGAACGTCAAGCAGATTGTGGGAGTTCGTGTAGCGTTCGAATCGGCGTTCGAACGGTGTCGGTATTTCTGGTTTTGCTTCTAGCCTCACAACCAAAGCCCATAAAACATATCCAATTAATAAAATACATATTTAACATATGAAAAAATTAAATAAAATATAAAAATAATATACCAATTTAAAATAAAATCATGCCTAATTAAAATCAATCAAATATATCCCTTCCTATTAAAACAAATAGCATGCCTAAACCAAACAAGTTAAATATATGAACTTCCTAATTAAGCATAATCTTGTCTCCAATCAATCTCTGTTTTCCTTATATAACACCAAATCATATCCTCATTTAATGCACAAATCCCTTCCTTATCAAGCAGGATTCACCCATCCCCTTTGTCTATAAAAGAAACACATTGCCAATACACTTCCCCCTCTCCAATTCACGCATAGACAACAAGAAAAAGCCGTAGTCCTCACGACCAAAACAAGAACAAGCATCAAAGAATTCTCCTTTCATCCATCACTCTCCATAACCGAAAACATCAAGCCCCCTAAACACCACCCCAAAGCCGAGAATCATCACCCAAAACAGTCCCCTAACGCCACCAAAACTGCATCACCGAAACAATCATAAAGCCCCATAAACACCCTCCCTGAAACTGCTTAACATCACCGAATAAACTGCCATAAAACCGCACTGCACCTACCGAGAAATAGCAGCCTTGCACCCCTGAAATTACCGAAAAACACACCCAAAATAGTAGCCTAAATATAGCAAACACAGTGACCGCAAATCAGCCATAAAACAACAGTAAAACAGCAGCAAAATATCAGCAAAATGGAGCGAAAACGGTAGCTTGAGCAGCAAAACAGCGAGAGAAAACGTTGAACCAGTGAACCGGAGGATTTGCGGAGCATCCACCCTTCCGACGACCGCTTGCGGTACTTCCGAGAGTCGACATAAAAGGTTAGACCTGAGCGCACTTTTCATATTTATTTTTTCATATTTTAATCGTTTTAGTTATTTATTTCGTATGAGAGTCGTTCATGGATGCATGTTGTGGCTTTGAATAAAATTGAAAATGTGTCACCTCTTGTGTTATATAGGATGGAAACCCATACATAAATTCTGTAGCCGAATCCGAATGGACGTTAGTGCGGTATGTACTTGGGATACAACTCCACGTACCAAATGAGCAAACAGCGCATATTTTGTTTTATGTTGTTTTTATTCGTTTATTATCCGTTATTTAAATTTTGCATGTTATTTGTTTATGTAATGATGAGATAAAGCGTATGGGCTTAGTAAGTTGGATTAAAGGTCCTCCGTTTCGAGGGGTTAAAATCCTTTACCATGACACTTTACCGCGCCGGATGATGTATTTTCGGTTGAATGTAGGGTGTGTTAAATCGTGTATACGAAGTCCGATATTATTGTCTTCAATTTTTTATGCATTATGATATTAGCGCATGGGGTTAGTAAGTTGGATTAAAGGTCCTCTATTTTGAGGGGTTAAAATCCTTTACCACGACGCTGTGCCGTGCCGGATGACGTATATTCGGTTGAATGTAAGATGTGTTCAATCGGGTATACAAAGTCCGATATCGTTGTCTTTATTTTTATATGCATTATGTTATTAGCGCATGGGCTTAGCAAGTTCTATTAAAGGTCCTCTATGTCGAGGGGTTAAAATCCTTTACCACGATGCTTTGCCGTGCCTTGTAGCCCGTTATTATTTATTAGGTGTCATCTATTCACCCATTCACGTATGTGTCATGTTATTTACTATTTCTTTGAGGTCACTGCTGTAACCCCGTTCGAACGCATTTCAGAACGCCACACAAACGCATGTTTTCTATCTCAGTTCATTCGAACGCGTTTACGAACGTTATACGAACGTGAACCTTCTATTTACTGTTCGAACGCATTTACTAACGCTACTCGCACACGCACATATTTTCTTTGTTTTATCATGCATCAGGTCTGGTCCCGTTTGAACGTGTTCTCAAACGTTATATGAACATGAACCTTCTGTTTACCGTTCGAACGCGTTTACGAATGCTACTCGAACGTAAAAGCATTTTGTATCATCAGTTATTGTCCCGTTCGAAAGCGTTCTCAAACGCTATACGAACGCGAACCTTCTGGTTACCGTTCGAACACGTTTTCAAATGCTACACGAACGCGTATACACTGAACTGAGTCATTTTCATCACATGTCATGCATAATTGTTTCTTAGGTGATTTCTCTTGTATCATGTAATCAATCATACTATTTGTATCCCTACATTTATCTATTTGATGTGTTAATGAGATGGTATTCAAGCACGATTAGGCCGTTAGTATGCTACTTGGTTCTTAAGAATGATTTAGCCTATTTGGTTGTTCATTTTCAAGCATGATTAGTCATTTATTTTGCATTTGGAATTTGCATTATGTCTAGGTTGTTCTTTTTTCCGCATTATATGATCGAAGTATGTTTATGAGATTGCCGTGTGCTATTGCATGTTTGCCGTTATTCCAATTTGCTTTCGTGCGTGATTATTATTATCTACTAGCATGCCTACGTTCGAATGTAATGTGCTTATGACCTCATGACAAAAGGTCTGAGTGGATCCAAACGCCAATGGGCCATTATATGTTTGTGTTTAGGAACATTATCATTTGGATACGGTTTGACTTCTTGCCATAAGATGTGAACTTGTTGGGCCATTTAAACTGGGACGAATTCACTCATATGACAGTTAGCCCAAAAGCATCTATAATGATGATGGGCCGATTTGTGTGAAAATTTTAATGAATTGATATATTCCTTGTATCGCATGTTGGTATTCTATAAGGTCCCAAGATCAAATCAAGACATGAAATTATGTGTGAACACATCAACGGAGGTAGCGGAATACTCACATTGATCGGTTATGTCGATTTGAAGACGAATCAAGGCCAAAAACGTACTGCCTTTCACGCCCACTGCATGCAGTCCACTGTCCCTGCAAAACAGAATATTGAGTGAAGAAACGGAGCTCCAATCTTCGTCGGATGGATCCCGTCTCATGGGGGAACCTCCCTACCACCTTCGCAAGACTCGTAGTGTGCTAGCAGTTGCGGTTTTCACCATGAAAACCCAACCCTTGCTTCCCAAAGTCACGCCCAAAACCAGTCAAAAACAGTGAGCAGAATGTGTTTTGGCGTGAGAGAGAAGAGAGAATTTGAGAGAGAAGAAGTTGTGTTATGTTTTTTTAAAATGATTTACCAAAATCAATTATATTTATGCCATAATTTTATTAATAATAATAAATTTATGACACAACACATGCAATAGCTTAGAGTGTCAAACACTCAATTTCCATGCATTAACATTGAGTGCATTGTACACTATCTACATGCAAAGCATTAGAATGACATGTGTCATGTGGGCCCCACACGTTTCCAAATGAAAGTGGGCCCACGTGCACTCACGCGTTCGGGTTCGATATTTCCGAAATACCGAGCTTACGTCGCGACGTTAATTCAATCGAATTTAAATAAATAATTGCGCCTGGCGAAATTATTATTTACGTCGCTAACGAATTAATTCTGAATTAACTCGTTTGCCCGAATTAAAATCTAATTTTAATTCCGCGTCGAAATCTAATTTCATTTAATATATCGAATATATTAATTCATCGATTAATTCCAAATTAATCGTTCTCTCTCTCTAGACGACATTTTATCCCGGATAAAATATCTCCGTTATTAATCCTAGATTAATTTTCTCTCTCTTCTATTATAATCCCAGATTATTCAAGAGTGCGAGTTGTGCGTCATCGGTGGATTATCGGGAAGCGACCCATGAGATCCCCGGATAATCTGGCAGTAAATATGGTCGTCGGAGTATCCGAATCACGTACGTACCAAGTACTACGTTCTACCGATTTACGAGACAAGGTCGACTCCTAGCAAAGCACCAAGTCTTCCCAAGTTCTCCGGA
>SKCR01031781.1:0-86584 GCA_019454045.1 Zanthoxylum bungeanum
GAACCCCTTGACATAGGCTGGACCCATTCCACCGAACCACATTAAATCTTTTATTTTCTCTATGGTTTATAAATTGCTTGCTAAGTTTGCTTTGGTTCCCAACTAACCAAATAAATTTAGTGACTTTGGGAGGTTTGTTCGAGGAGTAGTTTTTCTCGAATTACCACTGGAATGAAAAATAGTCGTCAACAGTTGGCGTCGTCTGTGGGGACTCGGTATGAAAAGTGACAAACACATTAAGATGATGGAAAACACATAGCTTCATATGGTTATACAATGGAGTGGATGGAGGAGATGGAAGAAACCCTACGAAATGAGAGAGAGGATTCTCGAAGGGAGAGAGAAATAACTCAAGCCTTCATAGGGCTATGATGCAAAAGATTGAAAAGTTAGAAAAGAAGACATGAGAGAGAGGGGGGAAGAAGGTCCCAACAGAAGGAGAGAGGAAATAATAAAGGGAAAGGGGATCGCCAGAGTAGACGGAGATCATGGAAATTAGAAGAGAACACTCATAGAATGAGATTTGTAGTCGTTGCCAGTGCCGTACCAATATGGGAATCGTGGGAAGAAGAAGAAGGCAGGAAAACACTGGAATCATCCAGCAATAGCCCGTGTTTTGGGGAGAGTGATATGGGACGGTAGCCAGAGGAGAGGAATGAGCTTCCAAGTCATGGAAGGTACCACACTCGTGGTGGAAGGCATGAGGAGACCCTTAGGCGTTAGCACAATAACTCCAAGAGCCAAATAAGGAGTTGGTTTCAGAAGGAGATAAAATAGTCGAAGGAAAATATGAAAAAGGTGATAAGAAGTGACAGAGATGTGGAGACAGCATCGCCTTTTACGATGGAAGTGTTGGCAATGAGGTTTCCAAGGAGATTTATCATGCCCACGATGGATGTCTACAAGGGCAACACGGACCCCAATCCCACATTGAGAAGTTTGTATTGTCGATGGAAATTCAGGGAATGGAAGGGGAGGCCATCTATAAGGTATTCCTATTGACCTTGGGAGGGTCAGCCAGCTTGTGGTTTTGGAACTTGACCCCGGGAAGTGTCAGCAACTTCTCCGAACTGAGGAAATACTTTGTGCACCATTTCAAAGGGGCATGCATACCAAGAAAGACAGTGGGGTCATTGAAGTTGATGAAGTAGAGAGATGGCGAGCCCTTGAAAAGTTTGTTGATAGATACCACTACTTGGTACTGGAGGTCGGGCTTATGAGTCCCCGGAGGTGCTGGAAAGTTGTAAAGGATCCCTCAGGGTCTGGAAGTTATGGTCCTACCTGAGGATCAAAGAGATACTAGACTATGCCGCGGCCTTGAAGTAGGTGAGGAAGTTAGTGTTGATGAAGGAAGATGAGAATATCGCTCGAGTAGGGGCTAATCAAATGTCAAAAGCACCTAGGCCAAAAAGTCAGCGTGATGTAGGCAGAGACTGGAGGGGACCATCCCCAAAGTAGAAAGAGGTTAGAATAATGAATTAGGAAACCCAATGCATGAGAGAAGGCCCCCAATCAAGGTCGTCTATATCGTTAGAGGAACGACATACACCACCTTGAACATTCCCCTGGTCCAGATAGCTTAAGAAATCAAGGATAAGAGCCTAGTGACTGAGTCTGACCCGATGAGGTTTTCGATTAAGAAAAGTTACAACATGGCTTATTGCGTGCACCACAATGTGAAGGGACATGCCATGGAAAGATGCAAGGATCTGTAAGAGTAAGTGGAAGACTCGGTTAGAAACGGCTATCTGGTAGAGTGCGTAGACCATGAGGCCATAAAGGTCAAACAGCGTAGGGAACAGAGGCTGATGTTCACAATAGCAGGGGGAAGGACATTGGCCAAATATTCGAACCGAGCCAGAAAGAATTACTTCCGAACTAAAGGCTCCTGAGGATCCAAAAGGCCATACCGATGTCCATAATGTTCACCGAGGAGGACGTTTATGAGGTCAACTACCCTTATGATGATGCACTGATAATCAAGGCCAATATTGGCAGGACTGAGGTGGATGGGATATTGGTGGATCCTAGGAGTGCGGTGGATATCATCTTCAAGGAAGCCTTAAATGACTTGGGAATGGAGTACACCACTTTGATCCAGAACGCAACATTATTGCCCATAAAAATGGATTTCACAGTAGTGGATTGCTTGAGCAGCTATCAGGTGATCTTGGGGAGGCCCTTTATAATGAAGTCAATGGCAGCTATGTCGTGCTATTACTTGAATTTGAAATTCCCAACTCAGGAGGGAGTTGAAGTTGTCTGTGGAAGCCAGAAGGTGGCTAGAAGTTTCTTCGCTGTCATTTTTAAAGAAACCTTGTGTATTGAAGAGGTATGAGCAAAATAGATAGAAATAAAAGGGGATGCGGCAGAAGTGGAGTCAGCCGATCCCCGACCCGAAGAACCTTCCTAGTTATGAGCAGTAGAAGTGCTGGTGGAGCTTTTTGGCCGTGGGAAGATATTAAAGGTTGGAGCAGGGTTGGAGCTGAATTTGAGGAAGCGACTACTGAATTTTTTGAATGAGTATGTGGATGTCTTCGCATGGGATCATAGAGATATGCCCGGTTGACCCCAATTTCATCAGTCATCACCTGGCAATTGATCGAGCTCACAAACCGATGAAGCAGAAGACGAGGATTTTCAACCAAAAGAGATACAAGACAATTCAGACCGTTGTCGAAATATTACTGAAGGCCGTGTTTATTAGGGAGGTCAAATACCCGAAGTGGGTTTCAAACGTGGTCTTAGTGAAGAAGGCCAATGGAAAGTGGAGGATGTGCGTAGGTTTCTTCGACCTGAATAAGGCATGCCCAAAGGATAGCTTCCCACTCCCCAAGAGACCAACTAGTGGACTCAACTGCATGTCATGGGCTGCTCAGTTTTATGGATGCCTTCTCAGGGTATAATTAGGTCAGGATGCACCCTGAAGATGAAGAAAAGAAAGCTTTCATCACCGACCAAGGGTTGTATTGTTATAAGGCAATGCTTTTTGGACTGAAGAACTTTTTGGACACTTATCAGAGGTTGGTGAACAAGGTTTTCGAGCCACTCATTGGCAAAACAATGAAGGTCTATGTCGATGACATGGTCACGATTACTGGTAAACTCAAGGGAGATCTGGACGACCTCAGGGGGATATTTGAGCTTCTGAGAAAGCATAATATGAGGTTAAACTTGGATAAATGCACCTTCGGGGTATCTTTTGGGAAGTTTTTGGGGTACATGGTCAGTGCATAAGGCATCGAGGCGAACCCATAGAAAATCAAAGCAGTGTTGGATCTGAAAGCTCCGAGGAAGGTCAAGAAAGTGTAGAGTTTAAAAGGTCGGGTGGCAGCACTAAACCAATTCATCTATAAAGCCACAAAAAATGTCATGTTTTCTTTCAACTGATCAAGAAGGCTAAGAAAGAAATTAGTTGGACGAGTAAGTGCGAGGACGTATTCCAACAACTCAAAGAGTACTTGGACCAACCTCCGATACTAGCAAAGTCGATCCTGTGTGAGGTATTATTCTTGTACTTAGCTGTTTCTGAATATGTTGTAAGCTCAGTATTAGTGCAGGAAGTAGACAAAATCTAAAGACTAGTGTGTTATACTAGTAAGGCTTTGTTGGATGCAGAAACTCAATATTCGGCCCACGAACTAGTGGCTTTAAATCTAATCACTGCAGCAAGAAAGTTACAACCCTACTTCCATTCCCACCCCATTGGGGTATATACCGAATATTGCATAAATGGAGACCTCAGGCCGTCTAGTGAAGTGGTCCATAGAGCTCAGTGAGTATGACATGTCCTACCTACCTAGGGTGTCAATCAAAGGGCAAGCATTGGTATATATTTTTTTCACGAAATTCGCCGACCCTCAGGTTATGATAGTGGAGGAAGCTAGGTAGGAGTTGTTCATTGACAGTTCGATCAGCTCATAAGGATGTGGAGCTGGAGTGACCTGAAAGGTAACGAAGGTGAGGAGCTGAGTTATGCCCTAAGATTTTCCTTTAACACAACAATAATGAAGAAGAATATGGAGCAATATTGGCCAGGCTGAGACTTTATGAAGCAGTAGATTTACGAGATGTGGTGGTAAAAAGTGATTCCCAATTCACTATTTGGTAGCTGAATGATGAATTCCAAGCAAGGGAGCCGAACATGATAGCTTACCACGCCGAGGTGAAGAAGCTTACTGTAGGAATGGGAATATGACGTTCAAACAGATCGGATGGGTTAATAATCAGTAGGCAGATTTATTGGCTCGGCTTGCATCCTCTATCAAGTCAAAGATTCGTCGTACCATTCCATTGGGGAGCCTGCAACAAAAACGTATGGGAGTTTTCGATGTTATGGAGGTAGAGATCGCATGAGGGCCATCCTGGATGGACCCAATCAAGAAATATTTAGAAATGAGAGACGTGCCAGAGAAGAAGAGGAGGCAAGGGAACTACGATATCAAAGTGAAAATGTTTGCTTGATAGGTGGAGTACTATACCGAAGGGGGTACAAGACGTCGTATTTGAGATGCATGGGGCCCGAAAAGGCTAATTATGTGCTTAGAGAAATTCATAAGGGAATTTGTGGAAGTCATTGTGGAGGTCGGTCAAACGCACATAAGGCACTTATATGTCATGACGGGGTTCAGGTTGCCCGGGCAACTGATGTATGTCAAAGAAATGCCAACATACCTCACTAGCCACTCGAGCAGCTGAGCACTTCGTCAAGTCCTTGGTCGTTCACCCAGTAGGGATTGGATATTATCGGGTCGATGCCTACAGGTCGGGGTTAAACCAAGTTTGTGGTCATAGAAATTGATTATTTCACCAAGTGGGTAGAGGCTGAGCCGTTGTCAAGATAACCAAGAACAAAGAAATAGATTTTGTCAGAAAAATATTGTGTGCCGGTTCGGGATTCCCTGGGAAATCATTATGGATAATGGGAAGAAGTTCGATAGTAAAGGCTTTAGGAAGCTCTGTGCGGACCTCCAGATTGCATTAAGATTTGCCTCACCTGCTCATCCGAAGTCTAACGGGCAAGTAGTAGCGGCAAAAAAAAACCATCAAGAGCAATTTGAAAGCAAGGCTCAAGTCCTGTAAGGGTCTATGGGTCAAGGAGCTGCCGAAGGTTTTATGGGCACATCGGACGACCTACAAGGACTCTACGGAGGAGACCCAATTTTCTTTGGCTTACAGATGTGAAACGGTCGTCCCTGCAGAGATCGAAATGACATTCCATCGGGTGCAACACTTTGAAGAAGGGTAGAATGAAGAACTCATTAAGCACCATCTTGATCTGATAGAAGAAAATAGGTAGAGATCGGTGCTCAAGATGGCAGTGTATCAACAGAGGATGGCACGTTTCTATAATAAGAGAGTTCGAGAATGATCCTTTCGCCCTGGTGACTTAGTCCCAAGGCGAGTTACCTTCAATACAAGGAAGCCCAATGAGGGTTCATTGGGTTCCAATTAGGAAGGACCTTATAGATTTGTTGAAGTCAACAGTTAGGGTACCTATCATCTGGAGTAGCTGGATGATACCCAACTCAAAAAGCCTTGGAATGCTGAGATGTTGAGGAAATAATTTCAATAGAGCCTATCTTAGAATGACCCTCAAAGAATTTTAAGATGGGCAGTATATCCCCTGAATATGATTGAGCAAGTGGAGAAACATTGTCAGAAGTCTCCATCTATGAATTGAGTTGTTGAATGTAATGCAATATCAGGAGTTAGAGATTGATAGGGTTTTTTTACCCATCAGTACTAATGCTGAACAAATTTCTCCTAGAGAAATTATGGTTGTTGTTCGACCTGCTGGTCTTCTAGTTCTCCAAAGAACTTGGTTCAGAAAGACATCATTAATAATTGTTCAGAGATGCTGAAGAAATGCTTTCAATAGAGCCTCTCTTAGAACGACCCTTAAAAAGTTGTAAGAAGGACAGTAGATCCTCTGAATATGAATAAGGTGTTTTTTTTTTAAATAAGAACTTGTTCATCTATGCTTTTTTATTGTTTGGACAGGAAATACATGTTTAATATTCTTATGAAATACTCATGATCGGAATGTATGAAAGGATGCAAGACATGTGGGAAAAACACACACCCATGTGACACGCCAATCCTATATGTCATTATCAAACCAGTGGTTTGGAATGTTAATACACAATGACTTGTATCTTTGAGGAATATAACATGAAGACTTGTGTGGCGTTTGGCACCTCGGTATCCATAGCACGCTCGGCGAGTGAGCCGGCGTGGCATTTGGTGCCTTAAGGTATTCATAGCATGTGTGGATAGTGAATGGCTGTAGTATTACAGTACCTCTGAGTTTGCATAGCGTGTGGAGGGATTATTCGCCTATGGTGTTTTCCGCATATTATTGGAGGTGCATAGCAAGGGGAAAGCTCACGAGCCTCTGTAGCATTTGCAGCCTCGGAATATGCATAGAATAGGGAGGAAGAATGCCCATGTAGCATTGGCTGTCCCATTTTGGACCCATAAGAACATATCACGGGGAAGGCCTGAGGGTCTCTGAGGCATTTATAGACTCGAGGCCTACCTAACATAGGAAAAGTTTCATTTCATTGGTCATCCTCTCGATCCGTAGCTCGGTTCTCCGTGAACGTTGGACTGTAAAGTTTCAAAATTATTTTTTTGGGTAACACTGGGCAGGATGCTGTCTCAGGCTCCCTTGTTGTTTCTTTTGGGTCAATACGGGGTATGTGATACATCACCCCGTTGTATTTGTCTTGCTTTTGTTTTTATGGATGACTTGGTGCGAGACTCCATTTTTAGTCTCCATAGTGATCGATGTAGGTTGAAAATATTCCCTTCTGGTTAAGTCTTGATTAGAAATATACTGGCTTAGGGTTGCTTTCATTCCATCGAGGCCATATTTGATGGCATAAGAAGGGAACATTCCCTTGTGGCCAAGTTGTTATGATGGCTCGGGGCTGCATTTGTTCCGCCGAGGCCATATTTGATGCCACAAGGTAGGAACTTTCTCTTATGGCCAAGTTATTATAATTACTTGTGGTTGTATTTATTCATTCGAGGCCATATTTGATGGCACAAGGATGGAATATTTCCTTCTGGCCAAGTAATTATATCGGCTCGGGGTCAAGTACATCGCACTGAGGCCTTATTATGATTTTTGGCATGAGTTTGGAGTTTTTCCCCAATGGCCTAGTGTTGATGGTGCAAGGAGGGAATATTCCTTTGTGGCCAAGTAATAATATCAGTTCGGGGTAGAGTTATGTCCCACCGATGCCTTGTTTTGCTTTGTTGACATGAGATTGGAGTTTCTCCCTCATAGCCAAGTGTTGATGGCACAATAAGGGAACATTCCCTTCCTTGTTATGATTTCTGGCATGGAATCAGAGTTTTTCCTCATGACCAAGTACTAAATGACCCGGGGAGGTTATATTCCCTTGTAACCAAGTTGATGTATCAGCTCGGCTCCGGGTATGCCCACCAAAGCTTCTTTCTGTTTTGGGGGCATACGTGTAGAAAAAGAGCAGGAAAATGCCACTCTATTCGAAGAAGTACTAAGCTTGCTAAATGAAAGTATTCCAAGAGTGTAATTACATGGTATTTGGGCATCAAAGGTTATTAGTGGCATGATCCCTTAGAGGAATGGATGGATTAACTTTTAAAGAAATGACTAAGAATTGAAAGAAGTTTCACGTTCTCGAGTCTTTCATCAGTATACATTTCAGAAAGAAAAAGAAGAATATGCAAATATGAAATTCATTCATTCATTTGAATTTAAGTATTTTTTACAAAGGGACCCATCGGGGTCACCTACAAAAAAAAAAAAAAAACAAAGAAGAAAACAAAAAAAACAAAAAAAGAAGAGGGTAGGCAGTTAAACAGTATGAGGGGCAAAAGCTTCCTCGGCAACAGCAGCAGTAGGGGGCCAGAGACCTCTTCAGTCGAAACAGTGGATTGAGGGGTCAGAGACCTCTTCAATCGGTGAAACGAATATTGAGGGGCAATGAGCTTCCTCGGCAGGAACGGTAGCAGGTGGGGAATGGCCGAGATCCTCATGTGTATGAGGCATTATGGACATCGGTTAAGGATCTTGGATGGCCTCGGGGTCTTCTAAAACTTTTCCAAATGCCTCTTCTTGGGTTACCTCCTCGTTGCACAACTTTACAAGTCATTGTATCACCTCTAAGTCTAGGCCGGGTTGAAGTAGCTAAAATATTTCTACATATTCTTCTAGCTCTTCTATCTTGGACTCCCCTTTGGCAGCTCATCTTCTAACTTGTTCAGATCACTTATAGCTTTCTCCAATTGATCCATATTTTCTTGAAGTTTGCTCTTGATCGACGTAGCTCGCCATTGATGACTGATCTCATCTTTATTCTGGGCACCCTCAGTGCGGGCTTCATTTCTTTCTTTCTTGGTAATTTTAGAGGCTTGACGGAGAGAAGCATTCTCAGTTTTAACCACCTCCTCGGATTGTTTGAGACCTCGAATCTCTGCCTTTGCTTCCTCCAACTATTTGGACAATTCTTTCTCCAGCTCAGTCAGGTGACTTTGAATCCTTTGCGCCTGACCCCCCTCGAAGAGGGTGCTTGTCAACAAATTTCTATTTGTGGCCATAAGATAGGCCATCTGCAACATAGAAAATTGGGTCAGTATGACGAGAAATAAAAAAAACAAAAGTTACAAATGAGAAGTCCAGTTTCCATTGTGTGGGATCTACATGACCTGATAATGAGGTCCTCGAGTGAGAGACCTTCATACTACGTAGCCTTCTCCAAGCTTACAGAATCTGCAATATAATTGAAGGTCCTGATGAGGTAGGCCACCTTATCCCTCACATCCTCAGCAAAGCTATTGATACCCAGCATCGGGCCCCCTCTCTAACTTGGGAAAAGACTACATGGGCTTTTCCTTTTTGGGCTGATGTCTTCCTCCTCGAGCTCATCACCCTTGATATGATGATGGCGTCTTTTGGATGTTCGGGAGGAAGCAATTACAGCTTGGACTGGTCGGTGGTGCTCGTAGTTTGAATGGTTGGCGGGGCACGTTTCGTTTGGACTGAATGGATCGAGATTATGGAAAATTATAGGGCACTTGAAGGCCCTGATGATGTGGCAGCGGAATATGTAGACTTTCACCTAGCTTCTGGCGGAATATTGGTGGTTATTTGGGATCTGGCACTGCTAGGCCCACCCCCAGAATCATGTGATATCTCCCAAGCAAGTTGGAGAGGAGTTTTTGAGACGTACATTCCAGCAACTGAAGAAGACAATTATATCATTAAAATGGCAAAAGCAAGGAGAAAAAGACTAATGCAGCAAACACAAAGTTAGTGGGTCAGTCAGAACCTACCAGCCTACCTCAACTGGGATGGTGGAGTGCTCGGGATAAGGCCCGAGTCGGCCAAGGCAGAAGGATTAACGAGGTTCCTGTTGTGGCCTTCAAACTCAGTCTCATTTTTTACCCTGGTTCAGGTCTCGTGGTGAACCTTAAGGAGATCTCCTAACAAACTGCATAAGTTTCAGAGGTTAGTGAATAGTTAAGTTAGCAAGAAGGGATTTGAGGGTCATTTTATTACCTCAATCCGAGAAGATATTGGGGACTGTGACGAGTTCACTATCGATCGATTGTTGTTGTCCCCAGGGGCCCACAGTAAAGAACCACTTGTCCTTAAAATTTTTATTGGTGGCCGGGAGATTTGTGATAAGGTGGGGAACCTCGGCATAAGTAGAGAGATAATATCAACCCTTGTATTCTTTTGGGTTGGCATTCATTTGATACAACTTTTTTACCTCAGTAAAGGTCGGCTCCCCTAGCTCGGCTCGGTCCCAGATTACGTACAGGCCAACCAATGTTTTCCAACTATTTAGGTTCAATTGGCATTGAGCTATGTGTATAGAGGACAATATCTTTGCGAAGTAACCTTGTATGGGCAGCCGTAGTCCCATATCAAAAATGGTCGAGCACAAAACTACCACGTCGTCATCTGGTCGGCTCGCCTAGCTCTATTCCCTCGGGTTGGCTAGACTGATTTCCTCGTGAATGTAAAACCTTTCCCTCAGCTGCTCCAGCTTAGCCTCAGTGATTGCTGAAGCCCGGTCCATGTTAAGGTTCATAAAATCGAGCCTGGTGTGACTTATCTCGGTCCGGTGTACTCGCTTGTGATAAGACTGGTTGCCCTCTTCGAATATGGATGTAGTGGTGTCATAGTCAGCGGGACTCTCAGATTCTGAGCTGTGTACGATTGTGTAAGTGGGCATGACAGTAGGCAGGATCTCAAGGGGAGTGAAGGAGGAAGACTCGTTGTCTAACATTCCTGCAAGACATGACCTAAGGCAGAAGGTTAGTTCATGATCTCAGTTAGTTAAGCATACGAAAACTAGGGTTATTATTATCATCCCTACCGAGTGACTAACCTTAAAAAGCTCTAAGTGCCCTAACAATGGTAGAATAGTAAGTCTTCAAAACACAACCGAAACAAACTCACCCAAAAACCCAGAAAAGCATGCCCGCATACCCTCTTATTTTCATTATCACAAAAAAAGCAACACAAATAGAAGCATCCAATACATGCAAACTACCACCATAAAGGAAAAGCGAAAACATAAACAAAAAGAGGAGAAGTCAGTAGAAGACTTACTTGTTCAAATAGAGGAAGATTTTGAGAAGCTTGAAAGAGAGTTGAAGTCTCGAAGTCTTGGAAAACAGATAGACTTTTGCAGTTTCTTTGAAGAAGACGAAGTGTTAAAAGAGGAAATGGAGTAGCTTGGGTTGATTCTGATCGTTCGATCAAGGCAAAAGGACAGGATCTGTGATACATATGATGAGGATCTCACCCATTGAATTCGAATGAAATAACGAGACTGGAACCACATTTTGGTTGGGATACAACTGTCTTTGGTTTTTGTTAGGGTTGGGGCTCAGAGTGCCAATGTAGATCGTATTTATGCCCGATTCATGAATACGAACAATTCATTTTTCCATAATATTACTTATTTATGGTAGTACTTCTTGCTTTTATATACATATTTGATGTAATTACGATTAGATTGAAACTAAATATGGTTTAGTGATATGTATATATTAAATAAAGACCAGATAAATTATTTTGTAGTACGAAGTTACAAAGTAGTTTGTAATTGACATTGGGAAGTGTCGCTACTAGAAGTATATTATCAAATAAAGTTCCTGGTCAAGATTTACTAAACACGGGTTGGTTAGTAAAATCTGCTGAGACCAGTATATGTCGTATATCGAGACTTGGTCTAATGGTTTATCCCAATGAATCATGAGTCTTGGGAGACTCGTATAGACATGTAGGTGTTTATTTGATGAACACTGAATAACTCACCGAAGATTTCCTAATAGATGGTACACCAACGTCAATAGGAATCTTCTCGAGTCGAGTAGCATAGTGGTCCTTCGACTTGAGATACCACTGTGGATATATGAGATATCCTCTACACTTTGATGGCAGTCACGTCACCAATCTATTTAGATCATACCTCCGCCTGTTCTTTGGGTGCGGACTGATGCTCATGATATCCTATAAGTATCAGATAGAATCTGTCAGTCCTGTGTATAGGGCATATGTATCATGTACGTATTTGCGATCTAGTAAATCCATTACCGTGGGATACTTCGGAAGTGAATTTCGAGTGTTATTGAGAGATCGTAAATTTAAAAGTCGACTATATTATACCTTAGGCATTTAACATTCTTATCTATATCCCCGGTATAATATTGATAGCCTGTGACATAAGGATTATACGTATGCAATGACCTCGACTTGCATAGTTTAGCGAGATTATCGGCGGTCGTCATAATTTACGAGTGGGTGAATTATGGACACGAAATTGGATTCCGTGACAGATAAACCTAAACTTAGAGAGTCCCACAATATAAAGTGTACTCGTTGAGCACTTGGACAACACGTTATGAATAATATAGATTATTCATAATACTTCACCGGATTAAATGAGTTAATTCGAATAGTTTAAACGGTTAAACGTAAATACATGCATTATGGGCATTTCGGTTAATTAATAATTAATGTGTATTTGTATTTGATACAAGATTTGATGTGATACATATTAATTAATTGTCAAATGAGACTTTGACAGAGGCCATTCATGTATGTATTTGTTATTTAATGTAAATAAAATACATAGATAATAATAATCGTATTAATTAATTATTTAGATGTTTAAATATTAAATATCTAGATAATTAAATTATTTCAATATTACATAAATGTTATGCAATATGTTTGATTATTACTGGTTACATGTGGCATGATTCTATTAAGCTTGAAGTTTACAAATTGGATCTGTTAACTTAAAGCTTATTATTATTTAATTAGATTAAAATAACCTAATGACCATTTTACTTACCGCTCCGCTCCAAGTCAGTTTGGCCTTGTTTTTTAAGTTAAAAAATTTGGTTTTCTCTTTTGAAAGTAGCTATGGCGGAAACCTATCTCCATGAAAGCTCCCAAAAATTTTCTTGAAGATGTTTGAAGAGAAAGTGAAGAAATCAAGAAAAGTTTAAGGAAATTAGGAGATTTGAGGTAATTTTCATAACTCTTAAACTTAGAAAGCTTGTTTCTTGTTCTTGAGCATTTATACAAGTTCTAGGGTTTCTTCATTTCTTATATTTTGGGGCTTTTTGATTTGGAAGATGAATTTGGAGGCTAAATGCATGTGTGAAGTTAGATTGAATGATATTAGTGTAATATTAGTTAAATTTTTATCATTTGATGACTTGTTGCCATTCTAGAGTGTTATGACCACTCTTGTAACTCCTATAATTGTTCTTGAGTTCTTCATTTGTGGAGACTTTGGTTAGTGTAAGTATTAATATGATTAATGTTGAGAAAATTGGAATTAAAGCATGAAAATGATATTTTCAGTTACCAGATAAGATCTAGAATTTCTGTGATTTTGGTGATGAAAAGTATGTTGTATAAATTTATTGGATGTGTTTTGGGCATTGGAACAATTTCCAGAAATTGTTTCGGAGTTGAAATATACGAAAATGGCGAAAAACGGCGTTACCTGTGAGTTTCGGGCTTACCGAGTGTCCGCTGTCCAAACAGTGAATTGGCCACTGTTTGGGAAGCCCATGAACTATCCAAGTACTATTAGGGCTGGCCTGGGCAGCCCCATATGTGTTGGTTGTTGGTTCGGACAAAAACGCATTTTATGCCATTTTGCGGAAAAATATTTTCGTAAAAAGTTCGTGATATTTCTAACCTATTTATGTCGTTATTTGATATCGAATAAATATTTTTAGGTGAAATATGAATGAATTATTCATATTGGATATTGAATTTTATTTGGTAATTTTAAAAAAATTTTAAAAGTTAAGATTTTGCCCGAACCGTGAGCTTCTATTGCGCCCTTTGTGAAAACCCCAACAAAAATGGTATCAGAGTAGGTCTGATCCTTCATCCATTACATTTTTCATGCTTGATATATATATATATATCAAATTTAGATATTTGCACATGCATGTAATTTAGATGTTTATTAACTTTTCGGTTCTACGTTAACGAAAAACATAACAGAGGTTTAATGGTTAAGTTAAGTTATGTTTTCCCAGGTAGAATTAAACTGTTGAGAAATTGATCTAGATTTAATTCTGCATTTGATGTAGAGTAAAACTCTCCTTAGGAATATCTCTGCTTTAATAAGGCATTAAAGTAACTAGTATTATGAATACTTGTTTCTTGGTCCGCCTTGTCAGTACGGATGCAAATGATTTCTTGATGATGTAGTTGTATCGTGCCAAAGCTATGCAGTTATGGCTGATGGTAGTTCATTTGCGTCGGTAGAACTTATATGATAAGAGATAAATTCAAGTGAAAGTGGAAATCCTGAACGTGCCAAAGCTGTCAGGACTACATCGGTAGCTTGAGTTTGTCACTGACAAGTGAAGCCTTGATACGCCTCCTTGTGAACGTGTCAAAGCTGTCATAACGAGAAACAGTCAGGACCAAAATCAGGAGTCACAGTGAGTGTGATTGACATGAGTTGTCTACCTGTGAATATACGTTGGCGAGAACGTGTCAAAGCTGTGAGTCGAAATATATTCATGGGGTCCACTTCTCACTATGGAATTCAATTTAATTATTGGATTCTCATTTTTCGTTGGGGATTACGGTATTATGCAAAGTAGTGGGAGGCACTATTTGGTTAAAAATCTATAACTAAAGCAGTGTGTAATATTATGAAAATTGCTACTTATGTTTCCTTTATTCTATTGTGTTTATAAAATTAAACTTCTAATCCACTGCATGTGTGTGTGTGTATATTTATATGTTTTCTGATTTCCTTATGGTTGCAGATTTCTAGAATAGGTTCTAGATTAAGAGTAGGCTTAGATATTATTAGATTAGACAAAACCATCGGGAACTGTTGTTCTGATTTTGTTGAAAAATCAAGATGGTTAGTGACTTAGTTACTAAGTCATATTAGGTAATCTAAATAGATATCCGTTATAGGATATAATAGTCTAGAGAGAATAGTTTCTTTTGCTGTAAGAATTGACGTGAATTAGTTCATGTCTCGAGATTCTTGACTGGCATTAAGAAAACCCCATTATGTATTTTTTATCTGATAATGACGTTTCTTGGCTTTAGTTACCTTCAGAGGTAATTTGTCTGACATAGTTTGCTAATCAATTATTTGCAATTGTTGTGAATAGTTGAAGGTAAATTATAAAGCTAATTAAATGAGATGTGTATAGTTATGTGTAGAGAATATTGATTCTCAAAATACGACAACTATAGGTATTGGATACCAGATCTCCCGTCTAGTTATTTAAAGTAATGTTGTTGATGGTGTTTTCAGGCACTACAGCATTTAAAACAGCACGACAAGGACAAAAGGGTAAATTCTCTGTCTGGTTGAGATCATGTAGCCGACCCGACCAGTTCATGTGAAGACCGACCACATTGGTTCAGATGACCGAGCACTATAGAGGTCGGCAGGAACGCTCTCAGCATAAAAGATTGTCATGGCCGACCTCATTAAAGACCGACCAGATGACGGACCGCGTTCAAGATAACAGCACACCATGCTTATGGATAAGATAGAGAAAAACATCCTACTTTCACAAGGAGAGAGAGTCAGAGTCCAAAAGGGAAAACAGAAGAGGCAAGGCAATACCGGATCAGGAAACCCTACAAGAAGAGAAGATTGGGTTCAAATAGGATTTCTTATACAAATAGGAATCTGATTTCTGTATTATTATAAATAGAAGGGTAGAGCATGTGTAAAAGGGCATCTGAAAATCATCACAAGAATAAGAGATTAGTGTCATAGAGCTCTGATTTGTAAAAGCAAAGAGGAGATCTAAGGAGTGAATTTGAGTAATAAAAAGTACCATCCTGTTCTTTCCGCCCGTGGACGTAGGTCGGATATCCCAAAATCCGCGAACCACGTTAAATCACCTTGTCTGATTGGCGTATTCTCTCTTTTTTCCGCTAAATTTGCCTTTGGTCCCCCATAACCAAACAAATTCACAGTTGGAGGAGGATTTCCTCGGGAGTGATATTCCCATATTGCCCTGAGACCAAAATCCACCGTCAACAGTTGGCGCCGTCTGTAGGGAACTTCACAAAAAGCAGTTCACGTGATAAGACAAATGGCGGAGGACGGAAATCACCAACCAGGAGGTCCGGCAATAGACTGGATGAAAAGAATGGAAGATGGGATGAGGACTATGATGGATCGACTAGAAAGAATGGAAGGAATAGACACGAGAGAACTGAAACCGAGGCCGGACAAAGGAGGGAAAAAGGGAAAAGAGTAGTAGATGTAAGTGAAGACGAGGGACCCAGAAAGAGAGGCCCCTATGGGATAAGATCTGCGGTGGGTGGAGATCAGAAGACACGTGGGAAGAAGAAGAGGAGGAACAATCGCCCGACCCCTCCTCCGACAGTTTTTACAACTCCAAGAGGAAGGATAGAAAGTATAACGAGGACGTACAGGAGACCTCTGAGTTTAAAGAACGCCACTCCCGAGGCGACAGGCGAACAGAAGAACACAGAAGGCGGCACAGGGGCACAACCCGCGAAATAAAATCTTGGTTGAAAAAAGAGATGACCAGATGGGGAGAAAGCCTGAAGATCGGGGCGGGAGACACCCGAGACGAGGAAGAGGGGTCTCCCCTTACGGAAGAAATAAAGGCAGCACAGTTTCCGAAACGATTTAGCATGCCGACCATGGCACCATACAAAGGCCACTCCGACCCAAAATCCCACATTGAAAACTTTGTCCTCCTGATGGAAGTACAGGGAGTAACGGGCGACGCCATATGCAAAGTATTTCCCTTAACTTTAGGGGGACCTGCCATCCTATGGTATAGAAGTCTGGCCCCGAGGAGCATTCAGAGCTTCTCCCAACTTAAGAAGTCGTTTATCCGACATTTCAAAGGAGCCTGCACCCCTAAAAAAACAATAGGAGAACTAAGGCTCATGAAGCAAGGAGACGACGAAACACTGAAAAGCTTCATTGATAGGTATCACAACGCTGTACTCGAGGTCGGAGGGTACGAATCCCAGGAAGCCCTGGAAAGTCTGAAAGGGGCCCTAAGAGTCGGGAAATTGTGGACCCACTTGAGGATCCACGAGACACCAAACTACGCTGCCGCACTAGAGGTGGCCAGGAAGTACGTTCTACTAGAAAGCGAGGAGAAGGTATCCCGGAGAGGAACAACCGCCAGAGAAAGGGTAACCAGGAGAGAAGAACATCGGCGACCGGAGAGAGAATTCCGGAAGTTCAATCCAAGACCCAGAGAGTTCAAACCGATGGCACAAAAGGATCAAGGCAAAGGGCCCGCAACTCAAGTGAACCATGTGGACCGAGAGGGAGCGTATATTCCCCTAAGCAAGCCGCCAAGGGAAATCATCATGGAGATACGGGAGAAAGGTCTCTTAATAGAGCCCGACCTCAGGAGGTTCCCCCCGGACAGAAAAAACAAAAAATCCTACTGCCTGCACCACAATCTAAAAGGACACACAACCGATGAATGCAAAGACCTGCAGGAACAAATGGAGGACCTGGCCCGGAACGGGTACCTGAACAATTACATAGACCACGAGATCATGACCGCCAGACAAAGGGCAAGGAATCGAGAGGTGAACGTCATCGCGGGAGGGGCAACGCTGGCCGGGGACTCTAACCGGTCGAGGAAAAATTATAGCCGAGCACGGGGGACAGAGGTGCTAAAAACAGAAAAAATCCCAAACACCCGAGGAAGTCGGTCGACACCCATCATGTTCACCGATGAAGACGCTCAGGGGGTGAGTTTCCCCCATGACGACGCACTAATAATCAAAGCAACAATCGGCGGCACAGAAGTGGACAGGATCTTGGTGGACCCCGGGAGCGCAGTAGACATAATTTCCAAAGAAACTTGGAGAGCCTGGGGGTAGAATGCACAGCTCTAACCAAAGACATCACCCCCCTGTACGTTTCGGGGGATCAACAGTCATCCCGCTGGGAAGAATTCAACTAGCAATGACGATCGGAGCCGCCCCCAAAACCCAAACAATCATGATAAACTTCACTGTAGTAGACTGCATGAGCAGTTATCAAGTCATTGTCGGCCGCCCCTTCATGATGAGAACCAAGGCCGCAATGTCCTGTTATTACTTGAAATTGAAGTTCCCCACACAGGAAGGAATCGGGATCATATGTGGAAGCCAGAAGATAGCCCGCAGCTGTTTTTCCACTTACTCGCGAGAAACCCTCTGCGTGGAAAGAGGCACCAAGAAGAGACAGAGAGGCGAGGACGACGAGAACACAAGGAAGGACCCTACAAAATCACCGAGGTAGTAAGACCGGGGGCCTACATCCTAGAACATCTGGACGGCACGAGGTTGAAGAAACCATGGAACGCCGAGATGTTGAAAAAGTACTTCCCGTAAGAATCGACTTTCCATTCTTCTATCTTCTTTTTTACAGAAACCGGATAAAACAATAAATCGGAATAACTGTTGTAAAGAGGGCAGCACGCCCCCAAGCATGAATAAAAAGGAAAATTTTCTGGCAAAATCCTTCAAAAACAAAAAAACCACCGGGACTATTCAAAAAACTACAGCTCGGGGTCGGGCGATGTCCCACCGAGACTGTCTTTGGACTGGGGACGTAACATTCCCCCAGTGCCAAGTGATTACTACAGCTCGGGGTCGGGCGATGTCCCACCGAGACTGCCTTTGGACTGGGGACGTAACATTCCCCCAGTGCCAAGTGATTCTTTCAGCTCGGACGTAACATTCCCCCGGAGCCTGTCTTTGGACTGGGGACGTAACATTCCCCAGTGCCAAGTGATTACTACAGCTCGGGGCGGGCGATGTCCCACCGAGACTGTCTTTGGACTGGGGACGTAACATTCCCCCAGTGCCAAGTGATTCTTGCAGCTCGGGGTCGGGCGATTCCCCACGGAGTTTGTCTTTGGACTGGGGACGTAACATTCCCCCAGTGCCAAGTGATTCTTGCAGCTCGGGGTCGGGCGATGTCCCACCGAGTTGTCTTTGGACTGGGGACGTAACATTCCCCCAGTGCCAAGGATTCTTACAGCTCGGGGACGGACATGTCCCCCCGAGCCTGTCTTTGGACTGGGGACGTAACATTCCCCCAGTGCAAGTGATTCTTGCAGCTCGGGGTCGGGCGATGTCCACCGAGTTTGTCTTTGGACTGGGGGTAACATCCCCCAGTGCAAGTGATTCTTTAGCTCGGGGACGTAACATTCCCCCGGAGCATGCTTTGGACTGGGGACGTAACATTCCCCCAGTGCCAAGTGATTCTTCAGCTCGGGGACGTAACATTCCCCCGGAGCTGTCTTTGGACTGGGGACGTAACATTCCCCCAGTGCCAAGTGATTCTGCAGCTCGGGAGGGTGATGTCCCCGAGTTTGTCTTGGACTGGGGACGTAACATTCCCCCAGTGCCAAGTGATTCTTGCAGCTCGGGGTCGGGCGATGTCCCACCGAGTTTGTCTTGGACTGGGGACGTAACATTCCCCCAGTGCCAAGTGATTCTTGCAGCTCGGGGACGGGCGATGTCCCACGAGCCTGTCTTTGGACTGGGGACGTAACATTCCCCCAGTGCCAAGTGATTCTTGCAGCTCGGGGTCGGGCGATGTCCCACCGAGTTGTCTTTGGACTGGGGACGTAACATTCCCCAGTGCCAAGTGATCTTTCAGCTCGGGGACGTAACATTCCCCCGGAGCATGTCTTTGGACTGGGGACGTAACATTCCCCCAGTGCCAAGTGATTCTTTCAGCTCGGGGACGTAACATTCCCCCGAGCCTGTCTTTGGACTGGGGACGTAACATTCCCCCAGTGCCAAGTGATTCTTTCAGCTCGGGGACGTAACATTCCCCCGGAGCCTGTCTTTGGACTGGGGACGTAACATTCCCCCAGTGCCAAGTGATTCTTTCAGCTCGGGGACGTAACATTCCCCCGGAGCATGTCTTTGGACTGGGGACGTAACATTCCCCCAGTGCCAAGTGATTTTGCAGCTCGGGGCGGCGAGTCCCACCGAGTCTGTCTTTGGACTGGGGACGTAACATTCCCCCAGTGCCAAGTGATTCTTGCAGCTCGGGGTCGGGCGATGTCCCACCGAGTCTACCTTTGGACGGGGACGTAACATTCCCCAGTGCCAAGTGATTCTTTCAGCTCGGGGACGTAACATTCCCCCGGAGCCTGTCTTTGGACTGGGGACGTAACATTCCCCCAGGACCAAGTGATTTACTCAGCTCGGGACGGGTTACGTCCCACCGAGTCAAACTCCTTCGATTTGGGGAGGAAACATTCCCCCAAAATCAAGGACCATTACCCAGCTCGGGGTCAGGTTAGACCCCTCCGGTTCATAATGACCTCTGAAGGGTCTCATATTGTTCGGACAACAAAAAAACAAAGGAGGGAAGAATAAGAGAAGACATAAATATACATGTGTATATAAAAATATAGTGTTATTACACAAAAAGTTGAAGTGTACATAGGGCCCCGGTAGGGTTACCCTTTTCATTCAGCCCGCACAGGGGCAGGAATTTCTTCCTCTGATGGTTCAGGTGGCGGAAGAAGCGGCTCGGCATCAGGAGGAGGAACAGCTGCTTCATCCTCGGCTGCACGACAGACCTCTACTTCAGGGGCGGGAGGAGGGATCTCAATGCAGTCTTCACCGGCGGCCGGAGCCTCAGGACGTTCTTCGCAAGAAGCCTCGGAAGCTGGAAACCAACCGAAATAGGGGCGGGATCCATCACCTCCTCAGGAAGGGAAGGGAGCCACTTCCTAAACTCCTCCTCGGAGATATCCCCCTTGCAATAACTGATGGCTGCACGGATGGGGTCCATGTTCAGATTTGGCAGCACCATCGGAATCAGCTCAGCACAGTCACCAACCCCCTCTAGGCGGATAGCCTCCTTCTCGGCCTCAAGCTCACCCTCCCTCTTCTCGAGCTCGATCTCCTTCTCCTCGAGATCAACCTCCCTATCCTCAAGCTCGGTTTCTTCCTTTCAAGACTATCTCGGGCCCGAGCAACTTCCTCATCTTTGTTCTTCGCCTTGGCCTCAGCACTTGCTACCTTCCCCTTCAGAACGCCAATCTCATATTGGGCAACCTTCAGGTCCTCCCTGGCATTATCAGCAAGTTTCCTTTCTAGCACAGCAGCTGCTTTGAGAGCCTTGTTCGTTGTGAAACTCTCAACAGCGGCCGCCTCGAGATTCTTAATCACCTCCTCCCGGTCAGCTAGCTTTGCCTCCACTTCGGAAAGGCGATTTTGAAGCCTCTGGGCCTGACCACCCTCGGACAACAAAGTCAGGAGAAGACCCTTGTTCTTGGCCATAAGGTAGTTGGCCTGCACACAAAAAGGGAGGAAGGAGTCAAATACAAGAAAAAAGAGAACCAAGATCCAAAAAACCGAGAAGGGGAGTAAAAGTACCTTCGCCATCTGAGAACTCATCTCAGCCACAACACCTTCAGGAGATACATCCTCATACCTCGAGACCTCCTCAGGAGGAATCACCTCGGCCAATTCATTGAAGGCCGGCACTAAATGGGAAGTGGCCTCCCGGATGTTTTCCCCCAAGTCATCCACCCCGAGGACCACAGGGCCCTTCCGTTTTTTAGAGGAGCTTTCAGAGGACTTCCTCCCCCTACGGACTTCCTTCCTCTTAACCAGAGCAGTTTCTTCCTCCTCCTCTTGGACCAGCTCGATCTCCTCGGCCCCAAATGGACGCTTCCTCTTCCTAAGAGGCTTTGGCGGACTGGTAAGATGAGCGGACCCCGATGATTGTGCACCAGGAGAAGAGAGACCCCGAGCAACAGGCTGGACATCTCCTTGAGACACCCGCTCAGCCCCAACAGCGGCAGGCTGTGCCCGGGAAGTTCCAACATCAGCACGGCCGGCTTTCTTCATGGTACCGGCCAATTTCTCAAGAAACTTAGGCCTCTTCGACATGCCTGCAAAAGAAAGAAGGAAATCAGGGACCGAGCACATAACAAAGATGTTAAAAATGATGATGAAACAAACAGGAAAGATCATTAAAACAGCCATCAGACACCTACCTAACGGCCAGATACTTCCGGAGGGACGGTCTGAATGAGGCCTGACTCAAAAAAGCCGCGTCATTAACCAAATTCCTCCGGGGGCAGCATATCCCCGAGCCCAATGTACCCGCCTCCGAACCTGGCGAGAAACCTTTGGAGCATCTCGCCAACAAGCTGGGAGGAACCAAAGAAGTTAGAAAACCTAAAAGAAACGGGGAACAGGGAAAAGAAAGAATGAAGGGGCGTTAGACTCCTAACCTCCAGCCCTGAAGATGTCTGGAACCGAGACGTCCTCCTCAAACGATCTCAAAACCCGACCAAATCCCCAGTTGCCCAGAACCAAGAGTCCTTGAAGTTCTTGTTGGAATCAGGGAGCTTCTGGACGAGGTTGGACGAGCTATCGTAAGCAGAGAGGTAATACCAACCGTAGTGAGTCTTTGGGTTAGACTTCAAACGGTACAACCTCTTCACCTCTTCCAAGCAAGGTACACCTAAACCTGCCCGGTGCCAGACCACATATATGCCGGCTAGGATCCTCCAGCTATTCAAGCTCAATTGGCAAGGGGCAAGCTCCATCTCGGCCAGCATCCAAGCGAAGTAGCGTTGCATCGGCAGCCGCAGCCCACATTCAAAAAAGATAGGAAGAAGCGCCACCGAGCCCTCGTCAGGCTGACTAGCACGATCCATTGGACCAGGAACTTCTAGAGCAATATCTATCGGGATGCTGTATCGTTGCCGCAGTAACGCCAGATCATCCTCAGTTATCTTAGAGGGACGGTTCATATCCAGAGCCGACGACCCAAGTTCTCCAGGCTCTGGATCCTTCCGAGGAACCCTCTGATGATAGGAGTCATTTTCGACCTCAGAAGGGGTGGGGGTAGTGTCGAGATCCTCTACACTAGGTGCCCCTGAGCCCGAGGAGAGCTCTTCAGCAGGAGGGGTTGAAGCCTTGACAAGCCTTTCGGAGGAAGAACTATGGGCAGACATCCCTGACACCCAGAAAAACAGAGAAGAGAGGAGAATCAGTCTATGAGGAGCTACCCACGGTGTCCATGCTAAACTAGATTGGGAGTCTCTAAAAGGTGCCCTAAAGCAAGACCCAGCAAAACCACAAGTCTCTCCCTAAGCGAAATAAACAAACAAAAACACTGCATGAAGAAAAAGAGAAGAAAGGTCGCTCAGAAAACTTACTTGTTCTTCTCAAAGGCAGGAGGTTATACGGTGCGGTGATGCTCGTTCCTTAGGTGCTCGGCAACAAAGAGAAAAGATGAAGCCCGCGGATGAGTTTCGAGAACACGGAGTTGAATGGATCGCAAAGAAATTACAGAAGAGAAGCAGATGATTGCCGAAAAAAGATGGAACAGGGGAAGCCTCCCCTTTTATATCCGTAACCAGGATGCTCGTGACCGTTGGATCTAAGGAAGAGCCCAGATGAACGCCAAGTGTCACCTACGAGAGGTGCCTCCCAAGTTCAAACAGACGGCTGAGATTAGCCCACTGTAAAAAATGTCTCTGCACGGTCGATTCGTCCTCTCTTCTGGCGGGAACCCAGGGATGTGTGACAAGTGTCGAGCATTGGAAGAAACCCTAAAGTTGATTTGATAGGCATTTAAAGAGACATGATGGTTGCGCGTCTCAAGGAAAGATGATTGGAACGGCAAGAAAATTCCTTCTCACATCTTGGGACGACTACCAGCATAGACAATCAGCACACCCTCTTCATATAGTTCCCGGCACCAACTCACATACTCGTTGGAACCGAGAACTAGGGGACAGATGTTGATGGTGTTTTCAGGCACTACAGCATTTAAAACAGCACGACAAGGAAAAGGGTAAATTCTCTGTCTGGTTGAGATTATGTAGCCGACCCGACCAGTTCATGTGAAGACCGACCACATTGGTTCAGATGACCGAGCACTATAGAGGTCGGCAGGAACGCTCTCAGCATAAAAGATTGTCATGGCCGACCTCATTAAAGACCGACCAGATGACGGACCGCGTTCAAGATAACAGCACACCATGCTTATGGATAAGAAGAGAAAAAAACATCCTACTTTCACAAGGAGAGAGAGTCAGAGTCCAAAAGGGAAAACAGAAGAAGAAGGCAATACCGGATCAGGAAACCCTACAAGAAGAGAAGATTGGGTTCAAATAGGATTTCTTATACAAATAGGAATCTGATTTCTGTATTATTATAAATAGAAGGGTAGAGCATGTGTAAAAGGGCATCTGAAAATCATCACAAGAATAAGAGATTAGTGTCATAGAGCTCTGATTTGTAAAAGCAAAGAGGAGATCTAAGGAGTGAATTTGAGTAATAAAAAGTACCATCCTGTTCTTGCCCGTGGACGTAGGTCGGATCCCAAAATCCGCCGAACCACGTTAAATCACCTTGTCTGATTGGCGTATTCTCTTGTTTTCCGCTAAATTTGCCTTTGGTCCCCCATAACCAAACAAATTCACAGTTGGAGGAGGATTTCCTCGGGAGTGATATTCCCATATTGCCCTGAGACCAAAATCCACCGTCAACAGTTGGCGCCGTCTGTGGGAAATGTTACAAAAAGCAGCTCGCGTAGTAAGACGATGGCAGAAGATGGAAATCACTGGTCGTCAGGAGGTTCAACAGTAGATTGGATGGAGAAGATGAAGGAAAATATGAAGAAAGATAGGGAGGAAAATCAAATCCTTCTAAAATCCATGATGGACAAACTGAGAGAGGATGGAAGAGACGAATAATGAGGGGCTTGAAGCCGAAGCCAGTCGGAAAAGAGGCGAAAAAGCGGAAGGCAACAGATCCCAAAAGGTGAGTTTGCTAATCAATTATTTGCAATTGTTGTGAATAGTTGAAGGTAAATTATAAAGCTAATTAAATGAGATGTGTATAGTTATGTGTAGAGAATATTGATTCTCAAAATACGACAACTATAGGTATTGGATACCAGATCTCCGTCTAGTTATTTAAAGTAATGTTTAATGATTATTTTTTATATTTGATATCAGAACTTGCGACTATTGGATAGTTACTTGTTCTTTATAAACAATTGTTACATATTTTAATAGGACTAGTAGTGTCATTGATATATATTCGGTTAAGTAAATAACTTAGTACAACACTTTATGATATTTTATCACATAAGCATTAGATGCTTATTCCGTATGGTAAATGATGGTTTGGTATGAGATCACACCAAATATCCTTATCCATTTAATGAATATTGTATTCAGGATGTGATTAAATCTCATTTAACCAATGATCGTCATTGAACAACAGATTTATTAAAATAACACATTGGATGTATGTAGTTTAATGAATTATAAATTACCTTGGATAGTTTTCTTTACTTCGTAACTTAGATAATGAGTTGTCATGGCTTAGTTACATGTTTCTAAAAGAATACATATTGAACATCTTGAATGGTTCGAGAACATTCAATATGTTTATGATGAAACGCGAATAGAATATTTTGTCTCATTCAAAGATATTCGATTTGAGAAACTATATTTTTAAAATTCATCACGAGTCTTTGAATTGTTCAAAGATGTTTGATATGATCAAAAATATGAATTTATGGCAATTAGTCCTAAGGTTATTTAATGAACGTGATTCTTACTCAATATTATTCTTCTACGATTCCATTGTGATGGAATTGGTTAGTGGGAGAAATCGAATCGTATATGATTTGATTAATTTGATATTGAGTGTTACCGAATTAGTTTCAATACTCTTGGGGATATGCTCTAGTAACACTAATTTATCCTTTTTAATTAAGGTTCCATTAGTTTCTACAGTTATATATATGATATGTATAGGTAGAAAAATTCGAATCTTGAAAAGGTTTCAGAATTGAATCTTTCTTTTGTATAATGGTTATATAATTGAAAAGTTTTTGTGCATCGGAGGTACAAGCAAAAGTTTATTATTTATTCTATTTGATAGAGTATCTTTTCTACGATCCCAAGTAATAAAATTATTTTGTTACTTGGTGTGTAATATCAAATGTTGACCAATGTAGAAAAGACTTGACTTAGTGAAGTCAAATGTGAGAGTGATAAACTATAAGTGGAACTATATAACTAATAAGATGAAAAGACCCTTAGACATCTTCCATATAAGTCCAATAGGATGTTAGAATCATTTGCAAAGTATTTGATACAAAATGGTTCTGTTGTTTTCTTATCAATGAAAATTTTCCTATAACTTGTAGTAGAAATGATATTTGATATCGATTTCGGAATTTAGCACTAAACCATAGATCTAAGATTGTTCATGGCTTACTACGATCAAGTTTGGAACTAGATAGAGCTTTCATTATGAATCGTTCATAAAATGTACGAATTTTTTGCGCAGCAAAAGCAAAGTGAGCTTGTTAAAGGTTTGACCTTTATAGTATGATAGTGAGAAAGGTTATACTCAGCAATCTATTGTAGATTCTGAGGAAACTTGTCTCTAGTCGTACTAATTGAACAATTAAGGATATGTTGGTTAATGTTGATATTAAACTATATATTTTGGCTAATGAATGCAAAGAGGCGTTCCTGAATGGTTTCTTCGAATAAGAGATCCATTATGATTTTTTTGTTTGAAGAGTTCATTCTGGAATGGCCTTGGTGTTTGCATAATGCTAAAATTACGGTTTGGTATACTAGCTTATAGAGCCTATTGTAGACTAAGGTGAGCTTCGGAAATATGTGTTCTCTAATTTTGATATTAGTCAGATTGTTTGATTTTATCGAATCATAGAGAATAATATTTGATAGCTGGGTTAGTGGGAGCATATATATTTCTGTCTAGTATTGTATATCCTAACGATATTATCATTATTAATGTAATAATGAGATGTCTGTGAGGTAAAAGATTTACCTAAGTCTTATTTTCTCCATAAAAACAGTGAGGGCAGTCTCTGTTATATTTGATATAAAGTTTTATACATAATATAAATCTAAGAGACTTATGAGATATTCTCATTAGTCGTGCATTAGATATGATCTAATAAAGGACATATGAAGACTGTCTGTGTGATAGTTAGTATAATTGTTTGATAGTTAGTGTGTAACTTGAATATAGTAATTGTTGGACAATTATGACCCATAGCGTCACTATTTGTACAGATCATTGTGTTGTTGTACAAATTAACTATGTGATAAACGAGACTTTGAGCATGATTATTGGGTTTGATTTTTGACGAAATATGTTGGACATGTTTTGTTGTAATTGAGCATGATTAATTGTATAAATTAATGTTTTGGAAATATTGATTTTGGGTGATTAATTGTGTTATACACTTTAGTGTAATTAAATTGGGAAATTGGATTTTTCGAATTTAATTAATAAGGCCTTAAAATTGGATTTGGGCTTTTAATGTTGTTATTAGGCTTGGTTGTACTATGTTAGGTTAGGCCAAATGAATTGGATCCAATTGGGCCAAAAACCGCATCCATAAAGCCCAAATGCGACTAATGTACCTTTAAGTTTAATTGGGCCTAATGGGCCTAAATTGATTTCTGGCCTTATGGGGTAACTTTCGGATTGGACTTTGGTTATTGGGTTTGACCCGAGTTGACCAAAATTCCACGCCTTAAGAAATTAATTAAAAGCCCATTGGACTTTAATTGAATTGACGTTGGACGTTAATCGGGCTTTGAGACCCGTAACGATTAAATTTGGAATTTAAGTCGTATAGGTTCGTTAATAAAGTGTAGTATTTAATTTGGAATTAAATAAGCGAATTAGAATTAAATGCATATTGAATTGGATTTAATTATGTAGTTTAATTTAATTCGAGAATATGTACTTTGAGTACTTATTCGCAAAACGAGTTTGACTCGAACAAAATCAAATCGTTGTTTGAACATTGGATGATCACTAATTATCTGATTAATTAATTTGATTAGATTGATTGATAACATGCTTGTGTGAATACATGGTTGCGATGCATGAATAATGTATATCAGATGGATATTAGATGGGTAGGACAATTTTAGAAATTGTTGTAATAAATTTGATTTATTAATTGGACCTGCGTGTCCAGCCTTATACCTCCATATCTTTGTATTCTCTTCTCACCTATTCCCCTCAATGTAAATGAGGTTTCTTTAGAAGTGTAGTGTAACAGGTTGAAGAAATATTTGTGCTAGCGGGAGAGAGAAAGGGAGAGATTTGATCTAGGATCAATGTGTAAAGTATCCATCCGCATATCATTATTATTTTCTCATATGCGCTTTACTATGTGTTTAGAATGCATGTTTAAGGGTGTATGATGATGAGACCTTAACAAAGATAATAAATTGGTTGCCAATTTGCACGCGAAAACCTCATAAAATATTAAGCGTCTTTCCTTCCATTGAGTGATTCTCACTCAAGATCCGAGACTGGCATTGGCTTGTTGGCCAAAGTCAAGGCCTTTGTCCGTCAAGGATGTATTTGAATCACGAAGGCTTTGTTCCATATTGGTGTCTTGTCCAAGTTATGGTTTGTTGGCCAAAGTCAAGACCAATTCTTGTCCATCGACATTGATTACGAAGCTTTCCATGGTCAATGGGTCGCGCTTAACTGGGATCACTAAGTTTGTTGTGCCAAAGCCAAGGCTTAGTTGATTCAGAGGAAAAAGGTTAGGCAATATATTGGATATATTGGAATATATAAGATTTATGTTTCGGACTTGAATGTCCCCCTACTGGATCTAGGAATTAGATTGGATCCAATTGATCTTAGAGATCTATCTAGTTAATTATCATACAATTTGTTGGCCAAAGTCAAGATTGTGTGATATTTAACGGGATCCTAGCCCACTAGGAAACACGGTTTCCCGAGTACTCGACAGAGGGTTATAGGCTCGCCGAAAAATAGTGGGAGGCAAGAATTGAATTTGCAATATTCGTTTAATTACTTGCCATACGCGCTCAAACAAATATCATTCGTCATATATATTAAATGTTAGTTGGACTAATATTTAAACGTTGTTTTAATAAATAGTTGGACTATATTCAAACTATTCATTTATATTTGATTTTATAATTGGATTATAGTAATCAATATAATTGATTTTAATCTATTAAATTATAGTTGATTAAATAGTTGGACTATTGTAATCGTTATATTAAATAGTACCTAAATCTTTGATTAAATAGTTGGACTATTAAAATCAAGACAAAATTGAAAGATTGACATTTAAAACATAATCCTGGGGAAAATGTATTTAAATGGTTTAATTTTCAAATTGGGAATAATTTCAGGATGGTCCTGGAAAATAATAAGTTACTTTATTTGATAAAATAACATATTATGCCTAAGCCCGGAATTAAGCAAATAGTAGAGCATAATCTTTGGAAGATTTATGTAATGATGAATTTAGTGCTTAATCCATTAAGCTTGTCGCAGTAGACTCCTTAATTTCTGAATCAGAACTAAGGATTAGATCCTTAAAGTATGATAATGAAATTGAAGGATCTTCAAAGAATCTATCCTTAGAATCTTAGAAGTACTAAATTGCAATACTTAACTTTTGGAGAGTTAATGACTATTCTCAAGGAGATAAAGTCAAAGTTTGCAATTAGGCAAGTAGCGCAAGGCGCACCTTACTTCGATATTCTAGAAACCCGAGGATTGGCCAAAGGCTTCTGGAATATGAAAAAGGCAAAGGAAAAATCATTATAATCTTCTGGGAAGATAAAGGACATATCCCAAAATGTCTGCTTAAATTGTGGCAAACGGGATCGCGGAAGCGTGACTGCCGTTTGGACAAAGCAGACATGAAGGAATTGAAGACGAGCAAGTCGTTGTTTTAACCGTAGATACCTAACTTTAGGAACTACCCTCGGGTATGTACTTAAATTAGGGAACTGTTATAATGTAACTAGTCTGACTAGAAACATTATCTTTATATCAGTGTTTAATCCGTTGCAGATTGACTTTTATATTCTAGAACACTAAAGTATTTTATTATATAAGGATGATATTGAGATAAACACATTAGATGTGAATAACAGCATTTATATTTTGAATATAAATAAATCTCAAACGTACAAAATGACAAACAAATAGCTCGAACTGACTTGATCAGAAGAAACTAATTTGTGGCATTGTTGTATGGGACACAATTAAACAAGACTCGTATATCCACACTTTTGAAGAGTGGGTACTCGGACTAATTTGATTCCAATCAAATAAAGTCTACGAATCTAGTTTATTGGGCAAAGTGCCTAAAACACCTTTACTCGGTAAAAGTACAAATGCCATCAATCTGTTAGCCCTAGTTCATAGTGAAGCAAGTGGGCCCATGTCTGGCTAGGCTAGATGTGGATATGAATATTTTGTTACCTTTACGGATGTGGCATCGCGTTATGGTTATGTGTTTCTTTGAAACACAAATAGGAAACTTTTAAAGTTTCAACACGAAATAGACAAACAGATCGGCTAAAGTATTAAACTGTCACGGTAAGACCGTAATGAAAATACTTAGGCAATAAGTTTCTAATATACTTGAGAGAGTATAGTATTCTTTCAATGAAGACTCCTTACAGAACACGTCAATCCTGACGGTGTGTCCGAACCGAGTAACCGAATTTTGTTGGACATGATAAGGCTAATCATGAGTCACTCTGAGCTACTATTTCCTTCAACGGATAAGCTTTAAACAGTGCATAACTTATTTTGAATAAGGTTCCATAAAATCTGTTAGAGAGATTTCATAGTAGATATGAACATGAAAGAAACCAGGTTTCTCACTCCTGAAAATTTGGGAATGCTAGGCATATGTTTGGATGATACCAAACTAAAACCCAAATTGGATAAGTGCCAATTGTAGGTTATCCTAGGGATACCTGATGAGTGGTAAAACTATCACTATTTCCCACTCATTTAACTTAATATTTTGTATAGTTTCTTGAGTTTTGTGAATATTTTGATGTGTTTTGTGTTATTTTGCAGATAAATAAAGTTTCAGGACATTCTGGAGGTGATTTGGAGCAAAACTGTGAAATTTGGTGAAATTTGGCAAAAAGGGTATTTTGGTAATTTTGGGCGTCCCGACACAAATGGTATTTTGGTGATTTTGGACATCCCGACACCGAAATAAAGTTTCAAGATATTCTGGAGGTGATTTGGAGCAAAACTGTGAAATTTGACGAAAAGGGTATTTTGGTAATTTTGGGCATCCCGACACCGAGGGTATTTTGGTAATTGCACCACCATGCCACGTGTCAAAAATTCAACGAGCCGTCTTTTTTAGCACACCATGCCACGTGTCGAAAATTCAGCGATCCAAAAAAAAATAATAATAAAAAATAATAAAAATCAAAAAAATAATAATAAAAAATTAGATTTTTTTTGCCTATAAATAGATTTCGAATTTTTAGTTTCAAATGTACCAAATCCTCTGTAAATACTTATATAATAGAGAGTTCTTCATATTTTCTTCATATATTCAGTTTTATTTACGCTTTGTAGTAGTAATTCTGTTCAACCATGAGGGAGTAACCTCACCATGCTGAGGTAATAAGGTAATTCTTTTACTTTTGCTTTTTAGATTAATCTCCCTTAAAAAATAATATATAAACTATTTAAAATCTGAATAATAAAGGATACCGCCATTTTCGGACGGTTGGTTATTAAATTTAATCTGGTTAAACCTGACTTAATGAGGATACCGCCATACTGGACGGTTGGTTTAAGTTTATATTTCTGTTCCGCCTTATGGCTGGTATATTTGAATTTGACTTAATCAGGATACCGCCATTCTGGACGGTTGGTTTAAAATATCACAAGATTATATATTATTTTATGGGAGATATCTAAATAGTGAATAATAGAAGTTAATTCCTTTTACCTTAGCATTTCTTTTTATTACTTTTCAGCAATTTCATTTTATGTCTTTTAAGTTTTTATTAGTTTTAGCTATGTATAGTAACTAAATTAAATATCTAGGGTTGTGATAAAATCTAATATAACCGGTTTTAAAAGGGTTAGATTATAGTTTGAGTAATTTAAAAGAGTTATTTATTGAGTCATAATCTCAATGTCTTTTTATTAATTGGCCATTAATAAAATTGATTTAGATAAACTTAAAATGAACTAGACATATGGATTTTAAGTTAAAGACCACAGACTCAATAACCCACGATCTTCCTTAAGGATAGATAACCCTTTTAATAGATTTCCTTACAGGATAGGAATATACCTGTTGGGCGGGGGTAGTCATAATTGGAACTCAATCTTAAAGAATCTAGGTAATTTAATTGACATAGACATATGGTTCAATTGGATTATACTAGGTATTTGTAAATGATCATTCGGAAGAGGATTTTACATAATTTAGTGTTCCAGATTAATAATTCAATAATTTACCCAACTATGATATAACTACTTCATCTTTTAATTAATATTGGAAGAATTCACAACCCTATATAGTTTTAATCTTCATTAATCTTCTTTCAATTTCTTTTATTTGTTTTTAGAATCATCATCCTTTCAAATCAATCAATCATCTTATTAGATATTTGTAAATAAATAGTATCAACAATTAATAACAACAGTAGGAATTAAGTCCTCGTGAGATCGATATTTTTATACTACTTGAACGATACGTGCGCTTGCGTTATACGTGTGTGTTTACACCGGTCAATACCAAAGTATTGTACTTATACAACTCACTTGAGAACAATGTAATTGTTGCTCACCATGCGTTTTTTCTAAGAGGAATACCTATATGCATTGGTAAATGGGAGGATAGTAAAACTCGATGAAAATCAGAGTAATACTATTCCAGGCATCGAATCCTAATGGAACACATATAGTTCATCAAGGATGAAACTATAACATTAATCTTTGAATACACAAGAACCACTTATGTCGGAGAGAGTCAGAAAACAACCTGGGGTATAGGTTTCTGATCTTATCTCATTAAGATGTCTATCTTATTGAGGTATACCAACTGACTACGTATGAGGAAGTGATACAAGGTATCGACTCCCTATTATGGCAAAGTGCCATGACATCCGAAATTGATTCCATGTATATCAACTATGTTTTGATACTAGTTGATGTACCGCAAGGCATTGTGCCTATTGGTACTGTATAAGTCTTCATGAAGACATACATGGAAGGCAACATACCAACGTACTAAGCTAGGCTTGTAGCGGAAAGGTATCGTTATCAACATTGTGTTGATTGCGATTCAACCTTTTACTTGTTGCCACGGTAAATCCATTTGGATAATGCTTGCTACTGCTGCATGTTTCATTTATGAAATATGTCAGCTTAACGGGAAAATCACTTTCCTGAAAAGGAAACCATTTGGAGGATGTTTACAACATCCTGTCGGTTTTGACGTAACATAACTAGCAAACAAGGTTTCTGGGTTATTCGATCCATGTTTGGATTGAAGCAAGCATTAGGTTCTTGGAATTATAGTTTTGATGTAATCATAATAGTTTATGATTTAATTCAAAACGAAATGATTCTTGTGTATATAAGAAGGTTAGTGGGAGCGCACTGACAATCCTTGTCCTATACAATAATGATAATATATGTCATTTCTTGGAAATGATATTCCCAAATAACAATCGGTGAAAGCTTGGCTTTCATAAATACTCTCCGAGAACTCGTACATTGAAAAATGTACGCGACCTGGTGTCTCATACGCTTTGAGCATATGGATTCACAAACAGGCCAATCCAAGTGATAGTCACTGGATTGATGTTAAGAACATCCGTTAGTTTCTTAGAGAACTAAGGATGTTGTCTTAATCTATGGAGAATGAGAACTTGAAGTGACTGGGATCACTACTGCAAGTTTCCTAAACCGATAAAATGACTACAAGTCGCAAACGGTACTATACAATTTGAATAACGGAATAGTGAGATGGAAATCTTCCAAGCAAGATACTGTTACCGAATAAACAACAAATGCGGGTAATTGCTACAGCTGAGGCGGTAATTGAAGCCATTTAGGTCGATAACAAATCTAATTAGATTAGATATAGTTATGTTAGCAGCTGAGCTAGGCTTCAGCACAGGCTAAAGAATTAATGGTCTCATCAACGATCCAGATATATACTTCGATATTCATCTGATTCGTTCGGATCATACATCATGGTGATGTGATGATCGAATAAATCGCATCAGATGATAATCATGCAAATCCGCTGACGAAAGACCTTCTCAGCAGTTTGAGCCAATCGTACATAGTTCGGGTGGTAGACACTCGAGTGACTGGCTATAGGCCAAGTGGGAGATTATTGGACAATTATGACCCATAGCGTCACTATTTGTACAGATCATGGTGTTGTTGTACAAATTAACTATGTGACAAAGAAGATTGCACTCTTATCATTTGTGATTAGATCACATAGATGTATAAATGATAGGAGGTCCCTATGATTTGTTCCTAGATTGAGAATGATATGAGACAGTATTAGTCCACGAAGGATAAATCATTAAATATCCATAGTCAGAGTATTATCGAGATTGGACATCGATAAATACGTAAAAGACTAGTATTACATTTATGCGCTTTGTGAGGGCACAACGACATAGTTCTCATATATTTGGGTATATGATACTCATGCAAGTGTAATAGGAGGTTGTGTTTTACCGATGGTACGGGAAACAGCTTCGCTCTGGATAGACCCCCTCGGAATTCCATTGGTAGTATGACTATGTGTCTATGGAAGTCCGAAATCAGGGTAGGTGTATTTGGTCTTAACCTGAGACTTGCACCGCTAATACTTGCGACAATCAATATACTTTGGTTGCGGTCGTTCAGGGCTTTAATAGGTTTTATGTACGCCTATGCTGGGTATATTAAGAATCGTAGTGTGTTGGGTGTGATGTCAAGACAGAAGTGTCACTCCAGTCATATTGAGATGATGGTCGCGTAGGATACAATACTCGTTCTCTTAAGTACTGCAGTCATCGGGATAATATGACTACGTCATAGTTATCCGATTATAGAGACTAGTTACCAGACATCCGACATGTGTTTCGTACGGGGTAGACACAATTCCAGCCTCAGGCCTAGCACGTGATCATCCGATACTGGATCGACATACGCAATACTACGTATACTACGCCTGATATAGATCCTTTATTCCTGTAAGGATATTTCTGGAGAATTGGGTAGGCATGGCGCTTTGCTAGAAGCCAACCTTGTCTTGTAAATCGGTAAAACGTAGTACGAGGTACTTATGTGTTCGGATAGTCCGGCGACCGAATTTACTGCCAACATATCCGAGGATCTCATGGGTCGATTCCCGAAGATTCACCGATGACGTATGACTCGCACTTTTAATTAATCTGGGATTAATTAGAAGAGAGAGAAGTTAATCTGGGATTAATTGCGGAGATATTTTATCTGGGATAAAATATCATTTAAAGAGAGATAACGGTTAATTTGGAATTAATCGATTAATTAATATATTCGATATATTAAACGAAATTAGATTTCGACGCGGAATTAAAATTAGATTTTAATTCGGGCAAACGAGGTAATTTAGAATTAATTCGTTAGCGACGTGAATAGTAATTATGCTAGGCATGATTATTTAATTAAATTAGATTTAATTACGACGCAACAGAAAATTTATTAATTTAGAATTAGCGAACCCGAGCCCGGGATTATTTGCGAGCACATTCGCATTTCGAATTCGCGTGCGGCACGCAAGTCAAATCAAGCGTCAAATCGCAAGTCGCTTCTAGCGTCACATCATTCGTCAATCAAGTGATAGATGTCTTTCACTTTGAGTGATTGAAGCCATTCACTATTTATTTATTGATGGATTGATGGAGTGATGTGTGTGGTTGGAGCCATTAAAGCTTGACTTTTTGAAAGCCAAATTCATGCTAAATGAATTTGAAATTTACAAATGTGTATTAGATACACTTTTGGCACCAACACTCACAATTTCTCTCTCTCTTTCTCTCTTCAATTCACGCCTATGGAGGGGCAATTTCTTCACTGGTTTTGGCAGTGAACTACCGTGAGCCAAGGAGAAATGGGAAGCAAGTGTTTTATTTTTGTGGCAAATTTCATAAGAGCTAGCACTACTAGAGACATGCGAAGGTGATAGGGAAGTCCACCCATGAGCTGGGAATCATTTGACGGAGCTTGGAGCTTCAAGGAAGACTTCAAAAGGCCAAAAATGGTGGGCTATGACAGTGAACTGCCGAGCAACCAGTGAGCAGATTTTCAGTTTTTTGTTCGTCTCAACATCGCTTAACCGATCGATGCGAGTATTCCGCAACTTTGTTGATTTGTATTCGCACTTATTTCATGCTTGTTTAATGATCTTGGGACCTTAGCAAACATCAACAGTAATCATCTTTCATAAATGATGATTCCTTTGTCGAAGAGAAATTGATTAGAATGTCTAGTCAATCTTATTAATCATAGGATGATGGCATAATGAATACTATAATATATACGATTAAAGATATCAGTTTAATCGTAATTGTTATGAGCTATTTTTTGATACCCTATAGACCATATGATAGGTCTTGAAACAAGTTCTTTGTTATCTTGGAGATATTAAGAATGAGTTTCATATTCATGGAGAATATAGTCTGCAACCATTAGAGTCAGATTAGTTTTTAGTCTAATTATGACATTAGATGGTATATGTCATATAGAGTTAGAAAAGATGCAGTGGGAGTGTCACGGTTGATTCTACTATATTAGTGGAATTAGCTGCAACTTATGAAGTATTGACTTATGAAGTTACAAAGTAACCTTATAGATTAAAAGTTTTGATTTTAGTGTTGTGCTTGCAGTTGTCTCATAATATTTGGATTTGATCTCTAAATAAATAGACAACTCAGTAGTTGTAGCATAATATTGATGTCGCATCTGAGTCATATTGATGTATGATTTAGGTTATACAAAATGAATTATGCTGGCTAAGGGAAATGATTGGGTTTGTTGGGCAAACTCAATATATTATAGCAGACCTACTTGTTATTGCCTACCTCTTTAGTGCTAGGTCAGCTCTTGAGGACCATGCGCATGTAATACAAATTTATATGTGTATATGATACCGTAGATTAGAACTAGAGCAAGTGGGAGAAATTGTTAGGGTTGGTGCTCTGATTGCTAATCCGGATCATATTTATGCCCGATTCATGAATACGAACAATTCATTTTTCCATAATATTACTTATTTATGGTAGTACTTCTTGCTTTTATATACATATTTGATCTAATTACGATTAGATTAAAACTAAATATGGTTTGTATATAATAAACAAAGACCCAATAATATATTTTGTAGTGCGCAATTACAAAGTAGTTTGTAATTGACATTGTGAAGTGTCACTACTAGAAGTATATTATCAAATAAAGTTCCTGGTCAAGATTTACTGACACGGGTCGGTTAGTAAAATCTACTGAGACTAGTACATGTCATATATCGAGACTTTGTCTGATGGTTTATCCCAATGAACCATAAGTCTTGGGAGACTCGTATAGACATGTAGGTTTTATTTGATGAAAATTGAATGACTCACCGAAGATTTCCTAATATATGGTACACCAACATCAATAGGAATCTTCTCGGGTCGAGTAGTATAGTGGTCCTTCGACTTGAGATACCACTGTGGATATATTGTTGGGGTTGGTGCTTAGAGCGCCAATTCCCGGTGTATTTCCTAGAAAATACTATTGTAAAACGTTTTATTATGAATAAAATGAGTAGTTTCTACAATATAATATATCTTCTTATATGGTAAAGACGTAATAGACCTAAGGATGATTAGTCATGATACTGTTGCAAAAGCGTCGCAACTGACATTGAGTTGTATCATGACGTTGTCATTCTCAGACAATTCCTGATCAAGGTTTACATTACTTGGTCAGTAAAGTAAACCCGTTGAGACCGGTACATGTCGTATACTAGAATATATGATTCCAATGGTTTCTCAATGAACCGTGAGTCTTGGGGACTCGTATAGACGTGTATGTGTTTAAAGTGGATAAACACTGAACGACTCACCGAAGATTCTTAATGGATGGTACACCAACGTCAATAAGAATCTTCTCGGGTTGAGTAACATTTGTGATTCTTCGACTTGAGATACCACTGTGGGAACATGAGACATCTTCCACACTTATATGGTAGTCACGTCACCGATCTATTTAGATCAGACCTCCGCCTATTCGTTAGGTGTGGATAGATCCTCAGGGTGTCATGTGTGTGGCGAGATAGGATCCGTTAGTTCTGTGTACAGAGCATAGGTAGTCCATATATGATTATCAATCAGATAAAACCATGGGCACGTGGTACAGTTTAGAAGTTAGTTCTAAGTGTTCTTTTTGAGATTGCTAATATAGACGTCGACGGGATTGTCCCTATAGAGATTTGACTTTTACATCTATATCTCTGGGATATATCCGGATACCTATGACGGAGGAATTATACATTTTATATGACCTCGACCTGAATGATTCAGCGAGTTTATCTGTGGTAGTCATAATTTACGGGTGGGTAAATTATAGACACGAAATTGGGTTTCGTGACGGATATGCCTGAATCTAGAGAGTCTCACTAGTGAAATATACTCGTAGAGCACTAGGGAAACATTTATTAATAATACTGATTATTTATAAATCGTTTAAAGGTTAAACGAAAAATACATGCAAATGAACCTAATAGTCATTTCCTAATTTTTGTGTATTTGCATTTAATGATAGATTTTATCAAATACACATTAATTAAATGTCAAATTGTGATATTGACTAATATCATAAATATATATGTATTTGAATATTTAATGTAAATATAATACATATATTTAATATATTTATATTTAAATAATTATTTAATTATTTAATTGTTAAATAATTAAATTAATTAAAAATATAAATATCATAAGTTGTGATATTTTGGGAAATGGCATGAGTTGCTTTTGTTGACTTGTTGAGTATTCATTAAAGTGTAATGATCAAATTAACAAGTTGATAAAGTAAACTTTAATGAAACAAAAATAAATATCTAGATATTCCTATATACCAAAATTCGGCCAGGGCAAAATGTGAGGTATATATTGTTTTGTTTTCATTTCATTAGGTCTAGGTTTTCATAAGTCACAAAATAAATACAAAAGTAGTTGAGAGAAAAAGCTTGAAGGCTAAAGAAGAAAGCTTGGAAAATCATGGTTTTGTAAGTTTTTCTTTAAAGCTTTCAACATGAAAAATGTTTCTAAAATGCTTAGCTTCAACTTGTGTTGCTTTGATGTTGTCTATTTACTTATAGTTTGTGTTTTAATTGATTATGAACTTGAAAGAAAGATGTATGCATGTATGGGTATAAAGTGAGCTTGAAATGGTTTCAATGGCTCTCTTTTAATTATATGATAATCTTGTTACCATTCTAGAGTTTTTGACCCACTCCTTGGTGACCTAGAATTTCTAGAGTTATTTCAAAATGGTGAGACTTGTTTGGTTTGTAAAGAATGAATTAAAGTGTTGGATTTTAAAGATTTGGTAATATTGGTCAATTTGATGAAATTGTAAAACTAAGGTTCTTAACCCTTTCCAAGTTTGGGGCTTTTCATATATGTGATGTATTATGGTATTTATATGATGCATGTTAATTTTTGGGTTGATTGGATTTGATCTTGGCATGTTTAGAACATAAAAGGACCAAAATGTAATTATCCAAAATTTTGGGTGCTCTCGGCAATTAGGCAAAAATTGGGGATTTGGTTGCAATCTGATTTTGATGAGTTGGACTTGTTGGAAATCATTTTAGAAATGATTTAGAATCATCCAAAATTATAATTGACAATATTTTGGACTAAAATGATCAATTTACAAAATTGTGGGGCAATTCGGTAATTACTAAGAAATTTGATCTTGTGTGTAATTTTTCAGAATTTAATAATTGGATAATTAAATAAATAAGTTTATTTAATTGATCCAAGAAAAATTTTGAAATCGGAAAATTTTGATTTTCCGCGATTCCGCTACGTTACCGGATTTTCGCCATAAACCCCTACAAAATGGTATCAAAACGAGTCTGATTCTGGACACCCTAATATGATTATGCCTTTTAAATTCAATTTTTAATTTAATCTTTACTTGATGAATGCATGTGTTTATTTAATTTGATTAAATAAAGTAAAAAACATCTTTTGCGGAAAATCCATAATTAATAAGGTTTTATATTAATTATGTATTTGATGCATATTACATGGTCTGTCTTGTCAATACGGTTTATGGATAATTTTATGTGACTACATCCGAGACCGTGCCAAAGCTGTGAGGGTGTAGCCGATAGAAATTTATTTATGCCGGATGTATATGAAATACTAGATAAATTCAAGCGAAAGCGGAATCCTGAACGTGCCAAAGTTGTCAGGGTTACACAAGTAGCTTGAGTTTATCATTGACGAGTTTAACCTTGGTACGTCTCCTTGTGAACGAGCCAAAGCTGTCACAACGAGAAACGACCAGGACCGGAAACCCAGGAGTCACTATTAAGTGATTGACAAGGAGTTGTCTACCTGATGAATATACGTAGGCGAGACCGTGCCAAAGCTGTGAGCTGAAATATATTCATGGGATCCACCTTTAACTATTTGTATTTAATTTAATTATTAAATCTTTGTATTCTGTTTGGGGACTACAGTATTACATGATTTAGTGGGAGGGATATTTTTAGATTAAAAATCCATGATCTAGTTAATGCTTTTGATATTATATGAAACTGATTTATATCTGCTAACCGTTTTTCGTGATCTATATGATAGATTTGCGATGGCGGCACCATCAACTAATCAGTTTGCGAGTATGTTGGATACGAAAAAACTCAAAGGCACTGAGAACTTTACCGATTGGGACTTGGATTTAAGGATTGTCCTTGATTCCGATAAGTTGGGATATGTTCTTAAGGGTCCGCTGCCCCTTGCTGTGTCTGAGGACGCAACACCGGAGGAACACCAAGTTTTCCAAGCTTGGAAAGATGATGATTTAAAAGTTAAATCATACATCTTAAGTTCACTGACACCGGGACTCAAGAAACAATACTATAGCATGACAGATGTGTATAATATGATGATGCGATTAAGAGAATCGTTCATGAACCAAGAACAAATAGTTGTTCATAAAGTTGCGATGGAATTGTTCCATGGGCGACTGGACGAGGGGCAAGCTGTGAGCTCGCATGTTCTTCACATGATCGATTTGATCGATCAACTGAGGTAACATAATCTCCCTCTGAATGACAATCTCGGTAAGAGTGTCATTCTTGGTTCGCTCTCAGCTTCATATCGCCAATTTGTGATGTACTTCAACATGAATGGGATTTTCTGTACCTACCATGAGCTGCATAGGATGCTGATCACGGCGGAAGAGGACATAAGGAAAGGAGTACTGACTCGCCCTCCGAAACCTACTTCACATTCTGCTTCATCCCAACCCTGGTCAAAGGGAAAGAAGACGAAAGCGAATAAGAAAAAGGGTTTCGGTTCTCAACCACAAGGAAATATAGCAAAGCCCAAGATGACTTTTGACGACAAATGCCATCACTGCAGCAAAGTCGAGCACTGGAAAAGGTATTGTCCTGACTACATTGCCCAGATAAGGAGGGATAGAGCATCTACATCAGGTACATTTATTTTTCAGTTATTGATATCTCACTGGCTTGTGAAGTTGTTACATCCAGCTGGATTTTATATCCTGCTTGTCCTGTTCACATTTGCAATTCGTTGTTGTAGGTGTGAAGGAAAGTAAGAAACTGAAGCCTGGAGTGATGCAGTTGCGCTTTGGGAGTGGAGACTCTCTGGATACAGTTGTAGTGGGAGTATGTGAGATCCCTTTGCTGAATGGGAACATTTTGTTGTATGATTGCTACGTTGTACCAGGATGTGTAGCAAATATTATATCTCTTTTTATATTAGATACAGAAGATTATCATATTAATGTTATGAAATGTTCTTTGTATTTATATGATAAACGTAATATTCAGATCCTTTGTTGTCCAAATGAGCATGGTCATTACACATTGCATACTTCTAAAGATATTTTGAATACTGGGATTAATAAACGTAGTTTACCTGTTGTTAATAATACTGAACTATGGCAGATGAGGCTAGGTCATATAGGCGTTAAACGCCTTACACAATTGGTTAGGAATGGTTTGATACCAGATCTTACCATTGAACCCTATCCAACTTGTGAATCGTGTATTCAGGGTAAGATGACCAAAGCCCTCTTTTCTGGTGTTAGACACCGCGCCACTAACTTACTGGAACTCGTACATTCTGATGTATATGGTCCACTAAGTCAGACTACTCACAATGGTTATTCGTACTTCGTACCTTTACCTATGATCTGTCACGGTACGGTTATGTCTATCTTATGCGACATAAATCAGAAAGTTTTGAAAAGTTCAAAGAGTTCCGAAATGAAGTAGAAAAATAGACTGGTCAATATATTAAATGCCTTCGATCTGATCGAGGCGGCGAATATATGAGTAGTGAGTTCATGGATTATATGAAGGAGAATGAGATTCTCGCTCAATATACTCCTCCAGGACTCCACATCACAATAGAGTGTCTGAGAGGAGAATCAGAAAGCTTGAAAAGTTCAAAGATTCCGAAATGAAGTAGAAAAATAGATGGTCAATATATTAAATGCCTTCGATCCGATCGAGGCGGCGAATATATGAGTAATAGGTTCATGGATTATAGAAGAAGAATGGGATTCTCACTCAATATACTCCTCCAGGTACTCCACAGCACAATGGAGTGTCTGAGAGAGAAGAAATCAGACTTTATTAGATATGGTCCGATCAATGTTGAGTTTTACAGATTTGCCATATTTCTTATGGGCCTACTCTCTTTTAACAGCTGCACATCTTTTGCATAAGGTTCCTTCAAAAGTTGTTCCTAAGACTCCGTATGAGATATGGACCGGTAGGAGACCAAATCTTAGTTATATTAAGGTTTGGGGTTGTCCTGCCTGTGTCAGAATGACTCAGCCAGATAAGCTTTCGACTCGAGGGTAAAAGTTTAGGTTTGTTGGATATCCTTCAAACACGAAGGGATATCTGTTATGTGATACCGAGCATCGAAATGTGTTCGTAGCTCGCTTCGCAAGATTTCTAGAAGTAGAATTTTTGTCAGAAGGTGGTAATCATAGACAGTTTGAACTTGATGAAGTCCAACCTGAAAACAATGAACCAAGGGATGAACCTGAAGTTCAAGTAGATGAAGAACCTTCAACACACACACTCCATAGGTCACAAAAGGTATCTAGACCTCTCAAAACGCTTGTATTTGATACAAGAAAAAAGTCCTTGATGTTCTCTTAGTTGAAGAGACTGATCCTTTTACCTATAGAGAATCGATGTTGGACATCGACTCCATGAAATGGAAAAGTGTCATGAAATTCGAGTTAGACTCAATGCATGGGAATCAAGTTTGGGACTTGGTTCCACTTCCCGAAGGAATTGTTCCTATCGATTGTAAATGGGTTTACAAGAGGAAGCGCGGCCTGACGGAAAGGTTGAAACCTATAAGGCCCGACTGGTAGCAAAATGTTACACGCAGCGACCTGGCGTCGACTACGATGAAACTTTTTCACCAGTAGCAATGCCTAAGTCTATTAGGATTTTGCTTTCTATAGCTGTGTATCATGACTACGAGATTTAGCAAATGGATGTCAAAACGGCATATTCTAAATGGATTTCTTGATGAAGAAATCTATATGGAACAGCCGGAAGGTTTTGCGTCCAGCGAAAACTCGGATATGGTATGTAAGCTTAAAAAGTCTATTTATGTACTTAAACAAGCTTCACGAAATTGGAATCTTCGATTCGACGAGATTATTAGATCGTATGGTTTTCTCAAGAATTCAGAAGAATCATGTGTGTATCAGAAGGCCAGTGGGAGCATGGTAGTATTTTTAGTCCTCTATGTTGACGAAATCCTAATCATTGGGAATGATATAGGGATGTTACAAGGCGTCAAAGCATATCTCTGTAAGAATTTCTCCATGAAGGACATGGGAGAAGCTTCATATGTTTTAGGGATAAAACTCTATAAAGATAGACAAAGGAAGTTGATTGGGTTATCCCAATCCACGTACATAGATAAGATCTTGGAACGGTATAATTTTGGTAACTGTAAGACAGAAAATATACCGTTCAGACATGAGATTCATCTTTTGAAGAAGATGAGTCCACAAATAGAAGATGAGAAGGTTAGAATGTCTAACCAACCTTATGTTTCGTGTTTGGGTAGCATAATGTATGCCATGTTATGTACTAGGCCTGGTATCAGTTTCGCTGTTAGCGTAACCAGTAGATATCAGTCCAATCCAGGAAATGACCATTGGATGGCCATTAAACATATCCTGAAGTATCTTAATGGTACTAAGGATAAGTTGATAATTTATGGAGGAAGTGAACTGCAAGTTAACGAGTATACGAATTTTGACTTCCAATCGGATCCCGATGATAGAAAGTCTACATCTGGATTCATTTTTACCCTTAACGGAGGTGCAGTTTTGCTGGAAGAGTTCAAACAGGGGTCAACAACAAATTCCACCACAGAGGCGGAATACATCGCAGCTTCTTAAGCTACAAAGGAAGCTGTATGGATTAGGAACTTTATCATAGAATTGGGATTTATCCAAGTATCGAGAATGAGATTCCGTTATACTGTGATAATACTGGAGCCATTGCGTAAGCAAAGGAACGAGGGGCGCATCAGAAGTCGAAGCATGTGGAACAGAAGTAGCACATCATTCGAGAGATTATATCGCGAAGAGATATTATCATGTGCAAGGTACCGAGTGAAGACAAAGTAGCAGACCCGACTTACGAAAGGCCTACCTCTGAAGTTATTTGATAAACATGTGGAGTCGATGGGTATTAGATACAATCGATATTGGCACTAGAGCAAGTGGGAGATTTTGTTGGGGTTGGTGCTCAGAGCGCCAATTCCCGATTTTATTTCCTAGAAAATACTATTGTAAAACGTTTTATTATGAATAAAATGAGCAGTTTCTATAATATAATATATCTTCTTATATCGTAAAGACGTAATAGACCTTAGGATATTAGTCATGATACTGTTGCAAAAGCGTCGCAACTGACATTGAGTTATATCATGACGTTGTCATTCTCGAACAGTTCCTGGTCAAGGTTTACATTACTTGGTCAGTAAAGTAAAACCGTTGAGACCGGTACATGTCGTAACTGGAATATTATGATTCCAATGGTTTCTCAATGAACCGTGAGTCTTGGGGACTCGTATAGACGTGTAGGTGTTTAAAGCGGATAAACATGAATGACTCACCGAAGATTCTTAATGGATGGTACACCAACGTCAATAAGAATCTTCTCGGGTTGAGTAACATTTGTGATTCTTCGACTTGAGATACCACTGTGGGAACATGAGACATCTTCCATACTTATATGGCAGTCACGTCACCGATCTATTTAGATCAGACCTCCGCCTATTCGTTGGGTGTGGATAGATCCTCAGGGTGTCATGTGTGTGGCGAGATAGGATCCGTTAGTTCTGTGTACAGAGCATAGGTAGTCCATATATGATTATCAATCAGATAAAAACCATGGGCACGTGGTACACTTTAGAAGTTAGTTCTAAGTGTTCTTTTGAGATTGCTAATATAAACGTCGACGGGATTGTCCCTATAGAGATTTGACGTTTACATCTATATCTCTGGGATATATCCGGATACCTATGACAGGAGGAATTATACATTTTCTATGACCTCGACCTGTATGATTCAGCGAGTTTATCTCGTGGTCGTCATAATTTACGGGTGGGTAAATTATGGACACGAAATTGGGTTTCGTGACGGATATGCCTGAATCTAGAGAGTCTCACTAGTGAAATATACTCGTAGAGCACTAGGGAAACATTATGAATAATACTGATTATTTATAAATCGTTTAAAGGTTTAAACGAAAAATACATGCGAAATGACCTAATAGTCATTTCCTAATTTTTGTGTATTTGCATTTAATGATAGAATTTATCAAATACACATTAAATAAATGTCAAATTGTGATATTTGACTAATATCATAAATATATATGTATTTGAATATTTAATGTAAATATAATACATATATTTAATATATTTGTATTTAAATAATTATTTACTTATTTAATTGTTAAATAATTAAATTAATTAAAAATATAAATATCTAAGTTGTTATATTTTTGGAAATGGCATGAGTTGCTTTTGTTGACTTGTTGAATATTCATGAAAGTTGTAATGATCAATTAACAAGTTGATAAAGTAAACTTTAATGAAACAAAAATAAATATCTAGATATTTCCTATATACCAAAATTCAGCCAAGGGAAAAAATGTGAGGTATATATTGTTTTGTTTCATTTAATTAAGTTTAGGTTTTCATAAGTCACAAAATAAACACAAAAGTAGTTGAGAGAAAAAGCTTGAAGGCTAAAGAAGAAAGCTTGGAAAATCCTTGGTTTTGTAAGTTTTTCTTTAAAGCTTTCAACATGAAAAATATTTCTAACATGCTTAGCTTCAACTTATGTTGCTTTGATGTTGTCTCTTCACTTATAGTTTGTGTTTTAATTGATTATGAACTTGAAAGAAAGATGTATGCATGTATGGTTATAAAGTGAGCTTGGAATGGTTTCAATGGCTCTCTTTTGATTATTTGATAATCTTGTTGCCATTCTAAAGTTTTTAAGTCACTCCTTAGTGACCTAAAATGTTCTAGAGTTATTTCAAAGTGGTGAGACTTGTTTGGTGTTGTAAAGAATGAATTAAAGTGTTGGATTTTAAGATTTGGTAATATTTGTCAATTTGATGAAATTGTAAAATTAGGGTTCTTAAACCTTTCTAAATTGGGGCTTTTCATATATGTGATGTATTATGGTATGTATATGATGCATGTTAATTTTTGGGTTGATTGGATTTGATCTTGGCATGTTTAAAACACAAAAGGACCAAAATGTAATTATCCAAAAATTTGGGGTGCTCTCAGTAATTTGGAAAAATTGTTGATTTGGTTGCAATCTGATTTTGATGAGTTTGACTTGTTGAAAATCATTTTAGAAATGAATTAGAATCATTCAATTTTATAATTGACAATTTTTTTGACTAAAATGATCATTTGTAAAGTTATATGGTAATTTGGTAATTACCAAGAAATTTGATCTCTTTTGTAATTTTTCAGAATTTAATAATTGGATAATTAAATAAATAAGTTTATTTAATTGATCCAAGAAAAATTTTAAAATCGGAATATTTTGATTTTCCGCGATTCCGTTGCGTTACCGGATTTTCGCCATAAAACCCCTACATATATGAGATATCCTCCACACTTTGATGGCAGTCACGTCACCAATCTATTTAGATCAGACCTCCATGTGTTCGTTTGGTGCGGGGCTGATGCTTATGATATCCTGTGAGTATTAGATAGAATCTGTCAGTCTTGTGTACATGGCATTGGTATCATGTACGTATTTGCAATCCAGTAAATCCATTACCGTGGGATACTTCGGAAGCAAATTACGAGTGTTATTGAGAGATCGTAAATTTAAAAGTCGACTATATTATACCTTAGGGATTTAACATTCTTATCTATATCCGCGGTATAATATTGATAGTATGTGACAAAAGGATTATTCGTATGCAATTACCTCGACTTGTATAGTTTAGCGAGATTATCTGTGGTCGTCATAATTTACGAGTGGGTGAATTATGGACACAAAATTGGATTTCGTGACGGATAAACCTAAACTTAGAGAGTCCCACAATATGAAGTGTACTCGTTGAGCATTTGGACAACGCGTAGATTATTCATAACACTTCACTAGATTAAATGAGTTAATTCGAATAGTTTAAACGGTTAAACGTAAATACATGCATTATGGGCATTTCGGTCAATTAATAATTAATGTGTATTTGTATTTGATACAAGATTTAATGTGATACATATTAATTAATTGTCAAATGAGACTTTGACACATGCCATTAATATATGTATTTGTTATTTAATGTAAATAAAAATACATATATAATAATAATCAAATTAATTAATTATTTAGATGTTTAAATGTTAAATATCTAGATAATTAAATTATTTCAATATTACATAAATGTTATGCAATATGTTTGATTATTATTGGTTACATGTGGCATGATTCTATTAAGCTTGAAGTTTACAAATTGGATTTGTTAACTTAAAGCTTATTATTATTTAATTAGATTAAAATGACCAAATGATCATTTTACTGCTCCAAGTCGGTTTGTCCTTGTTTTTTAAGTTAAAAAATATGGTTTTCTCTTTTGAAAATAGCTATGACCGAAACCCATCTACATGAAAGCTCCCAAAAACTTTCTTGAAGAAGCTTGAAGAGAAAGTGAAGAATCAAGAAAAAGTTTAAGGAAATTAAGAGATTTGGAGGTAATCTTTATAACTCTTAAACTTAGAAAGCTTGTTTCTTGTTCTTGAGCATTTAGACAAGTTCTAGGGTTTCTTCATTTCTTATATTTTGGGGCTTTTTGATTTGGAGGATGGATTTGGAGGCTAAATGCATGTGTGAAGTTAAATTGAATGATATTAGTGTAATATTAGTTAAATTTTTTCATTTGATGACTTATTGCGATTATAGAGTGTTATGACCACTCTTGTAACTCCTATAATTGTTATTGAGTTCTTCATTTGTGGTGACTTTTGTTAGTGTAAGTATTAATATGATTAATATTGAGAAAATTGGATTTAAAGCATGAAAGATGATATTTTCGGTTATCAAATCAGATCTGAAATTTATGTGATTTTGGTGATGAAAAGTATGTTGTATAAATGTATTGCATGTGTTTTGGGCATTGGAACAATTACCGGAAATTATTTCGGAGTTGAAATATATGAAAACGGTGAAAAATGATGTTACCGGGTGAGTTTCGCGCTTACCGGGTGTCCACTGTCCAAACAGTGAATTGGCAAATGTTTGGGAAGCCCATGAACTGCCCAAGTACTATTGGGGCTGACCTGGGCAGCCCCATGTGTGTTGGTTGGTCGGTTCGGACAAAACGCGTTTTATGCCATTTTACGGAAAAATCTTTTCGTAAAAGTTTCGTGATGTTTCTAACCTATTTATGTCGTTATTTGATATCGAATAAATATGTTTATTTGAAATATTAATTAATTATTCATATTGGATATTGAATAATTTATTTCGTAATTTTAAAAGTTTTAAAAGTTACAATTTCGCCCGAACCGCGAGCTTCCGCTGCGCCCTTTGTGAAAACCCCAACAGTTTTGGCACTCACGTCGTGGATACGCGACACGTGGCATCTCGGGGAGAAGAACCAGAGGAAGCCCTAGAAGATTGTGACGGAAATTTAAGAAAGATCATGGTGGTTACTTAATTTCCAAGGGGTGGCTTAAAAAACTCTAGAAACTCTAACCAACGGTAGAGATGGCAATCATCACAAAAAATGAATCTTTTGGTGATACAGGTACTTTCATGACCCGATTACATAGCATTATGGACATTAACGAGGCAAGACACGAAGATGGAGGGGCAACTACACAAATATTGAAGTTCCCGACATCAACTCATTAACCAGTTAATACCGAGAACTATGAGACAGATGTTGATGGTGATTTTCCGACCTGAGAAACTTTGAAGTATGAAGAATGGTATAAAGGAATTACACTTAACGGGATGAGGGTTCGAGCAGAATGGGCCATGCCCGCGGTGCAGAGTAACTCGACCTAGCGACAGGGATCAGACTCAGTAGTCTTAGCCCATGTGAAGACCAACCCGGGGACGTCGCATGATATATTTTGTACTTGGGAATGGGATTTGGAGTGATCCAATGGAGACACAGTCACATACACCCGAAGAAACTTTACTAGCAACAATGAAGCAAAGCAGGCTCATAAGCCTTCAAGTACTTGCCAAGAATGGTCAGATATTGCAAAGAGAAAGTGAGGGAGGTGAAGGAATCTCGACCCGACCTTTTAAAGAATAGAGGAAGAGGATCCAGTATAAAGCACCTCGGTGTGCCGACCCGATGATATACATGAGGTTTGCAGTATCGTGTTTATGTGTGAGTGAGGTAAGCCCTACATGGAAGTTTGAGCGTCCAAAAGGTTGATGAGATGGGTGTAGGCCATAAGCTTATCCTCTGATACACGGAACAACGTGAGTGGTTGAGATACATGCCGACACATGGGCGGAACGTGTAATAGTGGATCCAAAGCTGGAATGGTAAGTTTCAGATGGCAGAGAGTAGTTATGTCAGGCGGTAGAGCTATTGTCTGTAGAGCAGTTGGGTAAAAGAGAATAGGCAATGATGACAGGGTAACATGGGTGACATCATGAGTTGGTGTAATAGTGGATCTAGAGACACTATATAAAGGGATTGGAGACTCAGTTTTGGGGGTTGGCTAATCATAATTCTAGCAATTTTAATATTTTCACAACTTGTAAAAGGGAGAAAAAACTTTGTGTCAGAGAGAGATAAGACATGTTGGTTTGACCCGAGCTAATAATAAAAGTTATCTTCCCTTTGAACCTGTGGACGTAGGCTGGACCTATTCCACTGAACCACGTTAAATCCTTTGTTTTCACTGTGTTTTCTAATTTGCTTGCTAGGTTTGCTTTGGTTCCCAATTAACCAAACAAATTCACTGTTTGGGGGAAGTTTGTTCGAGGAGTAGTTTTTCCCAAAATACCTCTGAAACAAAAAACAATCATCAACAACGTTCTTATTTAAAATTTATTATTCATGTTATATTTATATATTTATGGTAATTAACACATATTTTGACAACCGAGTGTTTCAAAAAATGGTTTAAAATATGGTATAAAATTTGTACTAAATCTTGCTTTAGCATTTGGGTTGTTTAGACTTATATTCCTTAGTTGGTATCAAACCGATCGACCTCCATTTTTCTTGTTGAAGTCGATATAGACTGAAATATAAGTGCCAGAGGTTTAGAGGTTTGAATCAGAAGTTCAACGTTCATTAATTTTTCATATTAATTATTTTCTTCTTTGTCTATGAATTTAAATTCAACAAAATTCTATATATCCATTTTTTTTCAAATTTTCTTGTGCATGAGAGAGGTCAAAAATTATTGTCAAGCCTTGTAGTTTCCATCACAGATATCTCTTGTGTTTGTAGCTCTAACAGAGAATACTTGAATTTAATTTGTATATAAACATATAATAATTTAGCCTAATTATTTTCTTTATTCTTCTAAGATTTGTCTTGTCACATCCCAATATTTTCAAGACATGACCGGCAATAGACAGTTTTACCATCTCCATGAGCCTCTTATGTGGACTATAGACAATATGTCAACTCATTAACTTTTCTAGATATATGCATGATTATCATATAATACACATGAATAATATAATATAGTTGTGTAAATATATATACATACATATATAAATATCATGCATGTTTCATTCATTCAACTCTATCTATCCCCACGACCTACTACAACAGCTATACATATACGTGGACTCATGAACAAGCATCTCTAAGACTGCAGTTGGTTTCCATCTCCTCTGAACTGAGCAATCAGACATGATGAAGTCCTCACCAAGAGGATGTTATTCTTTCTTATCTCCAACAAGGCGAGTACGTGTCACATTCTTACTCTCGATGGACTAAAGTTATGTCATCATTATTGTCATCACTAGTCCACTTAAACAATCACTGCGAGATGCCCATAGCTATGTTAATTGGACAACCCAACCATGTGAAAGCACTTATTCACCTAGTATGCTCATGATAATCTCAATATTATTAATTCAATAGCGTGACCATTTGGCTATCACCAATTCATCATCATTATCATCATCAATCACAACCTTGAACCCATTGTCTCACTCACCCATGCAAAATCCATAAAAATAACTTTTAATCTAACATACCCATCCTGCAATTATAATTTCTCATGCTTATTCAATACCTCAATGTCATGAGAATTATACTTGACAACTCTCAAAATTAAAGCATTCACAAACCCAAACCATAGGTCTTTACCCATCTCAATCCTTGTGTGATTAATGAAATTGAACTTCTATCTAAGTTTGATTAATTTAGAACATAATTCTATTATGCATAAGGGTCTTGGATTCATACTTGGGTCTCATTGGTTTACATGGTAAGCTTGAATATCATGAAGAAATTCAAAAATAAAGGATAAAAAGCTTACCTTGCTTTATAGGCACTTGAAAATGGAAGAAAATCACACCATTGAAGCTTTCTTGGAGCTGAGATTTGAAGTAAAAAATGGAGGGGTGTGAGGGTTTTGGAATGTGGATTTGTCACGACCTAAAATCGGAACCAATGACAACGGGGTAAATAAACATAACAAAATCGATTCAAAGACCAGTCAAACGGTCAAAAGTCACACTAAATCGTTCAAATAGTGAAAGCATAACTTGGTCAAAAAGGACCAAAATATAAAATCTCAAAAGCATGCCCCGGGGACTCTAAAATAAAAGAAAATATAAAATCATATGGAGAATATCTAAAACGTTCCCACAGATAAATGTGAACACCTGTTGTGAAATAATTAATTAACATTCAAATAATGGTCCGACTATGGAATGCATCAACTAAACAACTACACATGCTGATAATCTCAAATACAAGTCAATTACCGCAGGAATGTACTAGCACGGACGAAGTGAATGAAGCTACTCAACACGATTCAACACTCTCAAGAAATTAAACCTGCTCTTCGCTTTCCAAATCTACAAAGTGCAGAATGCACCCTCAAGTTCTGAAGCTCTAAGGTCTAATATGAAATGTTAAGTTGAGGGGTGAGCGAAACCACGTGCTCAGTAGAGATTAATGCACTCACCTTAATAGGTTTTACGAAAATCCTACATGGTTAGTAAGATATATAGATATATATGCCCAATAAAATAATGTCGATGATGTGAGTTAAGAAATAACTATAATTTATACATTTTATCAATATAAATAAAATATACATCATCGATAACATTAATCATTTAAATAAAAATATGTGAATGAAGAGCTACACGGGTCCGTGTATCCAGACTCCCAACAGTACAATTGTAAATAAATAATATGCCACATGAGGGCACATAACCAGTCACCTCGAATAGAAGCCGTGAATAATCAATGTGCCACAGTGGAGCCACATAACAAACTTTAGGAAATGATTTCCCGCACGGTGGAAGCGTGTTAGGTATTGGGATCGACCTTGAAATTTGTATATGTTTTTTCCCTTTCTTAGCGATAATTGTCCAGCCCTGTTGGACATCTTTTGCTTCTTATTTTAATGATTTTTCCATCTCCAAAAAGTCCCAAAATAGCAGCCCAAACATTGGACTGTTTTGCAGACCAAAAACTCCATTTATGTGCGCACAACTCACTATTTTATGTTGGTTGTTTGCTAATTTTTCTCCCATTATTTTGGACAATATAATAACTCCAAAACAACCCCAAAATAATAATTAAATGATCATATAATTTAATATTTCCGAAATATAAATATAAATGTATATGATTATCTCATAATCATTCAAAAATGAAAATTTTATATTAAACTTATTTTATATAGTTTTCAAGTGTGACATAAATTATTAATCACATTAATAATTTTAACATAATCTATGATTATGAATGTGAGTTCATATTTGGACTATCCAATTATGATATGATTTGTTGTAGTATATTAAGCTAGCATGGGGACCAAATGGACCTACAGTTCTGAGCTCTAATAATCTCAAAATATTAATTAAACTCTTTAATTAAATATTATGAATTATTAACTTTAGGTTATTGTAGGCACTGCATTTTTACATATAACAACCGATGATGAGCCTCGTGCGGAGGCACTACCTTTTAAGTCACGGAAGTCGCGGGAAACGGACGTCGGAAGGGAAAAGTCAAGAATTGACATCTTGTTGGATTTAATTCGCTTGTTTAGCTTCGGGTTTGCTCGTTGGATCTCTGTTTTAAAATTTACCCCCGGCCCTAACCTTAAACTACCCTCTCCTCTCCCATGCATGCACCACTCGCAACAAAAATAATAAACCCTAAAACCCAATGAACCCCACACAAACAACAAAATTAAATAACCCACACAAATAAATTCAACAAACAAATAAATAAGTCACAAACAAACAAACAAGACAAATCACAAAAAACCAAAACTCTCCCCTCTCTTCTAACCACCCCACGTGAAACACAAACAAATTCAACAAAACACAAACAAATTCAACAAAGCACATGCCTCACCTCCATTTTCAACAAAAAACAAAACCCTAAAGCATTAAATATTGCCTCCCAATAAATTATCCAACCCACCCTTCACCAAATAACAGAATAATTAATAAACACTCCCCACCTCAATCCTCTCCACTATAAAAAATAGATAACCCAAAGCTCCCCATGCACATGCACACGTGAAACCCTCCATGCTCATCTCTCTCAAAGACTCACAAAAATACAAACCCTAATCCATTGGCCCTTTTCTCTCACCATACATGCACAAGCCATTATCTCTCTCCTTCAGGTAAGCCACATTCATGCACACATAAATTGCCCACTCACGCCCTAAACTAAGTCAACTCACGCAGCCAACAAACCCTCCACAAGCCATCACTCACAAAGCCACTCAAACTCCACTCATGTACCCCTTCATCACTCAAACTGCCTCACGCATAAGCCATTCAAATCAACTGCACTCATTCTTTCACGCATCAACACGTCCCAAGCCCTTCACGTAAGCAGCCCCTTCAACACTCATGCCACATCCCCAGCTCCACATCACAAGCCCCCATATTGACCACACTGCCACGCCATTACCCACTCACATAAACTGACCAGCCAATTACCGTGAAAGCCCCCCTGCACTCCCCTCAAAATCAACGCATCAGCCCACTTACGTCACTGCCTATTCACACAGCTAGCCCTTCACCACTCCACTCACTACCTCACGCCACAAACACATCACCTTCCACTCACGTAACCAACCACTGCCCTCTCCACAACAGCTCCTGAAACACAGCCCCTGTGACCACTGAAAACTGCACCAAAACTGTCCTGAAACCTCACCGAAACTGCACTCTTTAAACTTCCCCATACAGCCCCATTCACGTAAAAATCCCTACATAGCAAGCTCTTCCTCAACACGCACAAACTGCCACCGAAATTGCCACCGAAACAGCCACAAACTGATTACTGAAACTGCTCTAAAATCAGCACATAATACTGCAAAAAGTCACCAAAATATGACCAGAAATAGCGAGCAAACCAACGACCAAAGTACCCAAAACCAAGACAGAAAAGTGCCCAAATATTGTCCCAAAACCGGCCCAAAAATAGACTTAAAACTGCAGTAAAAAATAGAGAAAACAGCGAGCGGAAACAGCGGGTGAAACAGAGAAAACAACGAGTGGAAACAGCGGGTGAATCAGTGAAAACAGTGAATGGAAACAGCAAGTGAATCAGAGAAAATAGTGAAAACTGCGAACCAGCGAAAACAGCGAACCCGAGAAAGCAGCAGACCAGTAAAAAAGCAGCAAAAACGTAACCCTTCCGACACCGTGAAACGCACTCCTGAGAAGTGACTTAAAAGGTAAGACCTGAGGGCACCCTTTATTATATTTTATTTTGTTTGTCCCGGATACGACATGCTCGATTGACATGGAATACGTCCAACCGGGTATGCAAGGTCCTACATTGAGAATGGCCAAATTCCTTGGTCACATATTTATTATTCCGCATATGTTAATTTAAGATATCCATGTGTTGTGTGTTTATCGCTTTCCTGACTTATTTTTAAAGCATGCAAACTTAGATTTAGGTCGTATAGGAATTTAGACGTAGATTACTTTTGCAAATGTATGTTGCATAGACTTGGTTAAAATTGCACAAATCCGTTCATTACAAATGACATAAGTAAGGGACCATTCCGAACCCAATAGTTTGAGGTCTTCCCTTGCGAGAGGTGAGTGCGGCCTTAAATCATTTCCCAGTTCACACTGGGTGGCGACTCCTTTATTCTCCGGTTTAATCCCTCGTGGGCTACTCCGTACTCTCGACCGGGCCGCGAGCCTGGAACAGCGTCACCGATTTCTGTGTCCTACAGTCTAGTGACTCTACTGGGGATAGAGAATCGGCCCCGAAAATAATATCTTGTAATGTTTGTGATTTGTGCTTTATTAACCATGTCTACAGTGGGTTGAAGGGGTTTAATCAAAGGCATTATTAAGGTTAGGTGATGGTTTGGTGTCTTCCTTCACTCACTACATTTCTATAAGAAAAAGCTGTGAAGGCACCTAGATAACCATTATCCGTAGCTCACTGTGATGGACTAATTTGGAGGACTTGTTGTTTATTCATGTCACCAAGGCGATAAGAGCCTAAGAGGCTTGGGTTTTAAAGAGAGTTCGCTCCGCCCTCCCTCTGGGGAATCTACAATAGGAAATCCATTTGACAGTTAGTCACGCACCATAACTTGTTGGCACGTACCTTAAGGTATAAAAAAGGTGCGCTCACTTGGTCGCTCGAACCCTTGAGTGGGGAGTCCTAGTTGTGGGCAATCCTTCGTCAGCGAGAGCCTTTGTTTACACTCATGTAAACCTACATGTGAACCATAGTTGTATGACCAATAAAAATTATTTCTTATATTTGTGTTTGGCATCATTGTCATTTGGATTCAGTCGGACCTCTTGTCAAAAGATATGAACTTGTTGGGCCATTTAAACTGGGACGAGTTTGTGTCATTTGACAATTGGGCCAAAAGCTTCTAAAATGTCGATGGGCCATTTTGTGTTTAGGCCTTTTATTATTTGAAGTTGTTTAGCCATGTTATCGCAAAAGTGTAAACATGTTGGGCCTTTTTAACTGGGACAAGTTTGCACCGCACAATAGTATGATTGAATGCTTTAAAATGATAATGGGCCGACTTATATATTCTATACATCGCGTGCATCTCATGTATCTCATGCATACACGCATCATGTTAACCCCATGTATCTTAAAAGCCATCATAGATACCCGTTGGTTAGGGAAGAAGGAAGACCCGTCAGAAGACCATCAGCCAACATGAGTGAGTCAGTCAATGGGGGATCCCGCCTAGATCAATTGGAGACCAAAGTAACCAAAATTTCTGAGCAGCTGCAAGTTTTGACCAATGTTGTGGCCAGTTTGACCGTACCTTGTAAAGCCAATAACAGAAAGTTGTGCAATCAGGATGGAAAGACCATTGGAGAACCTTTAAGGACCAAGCCAACTCCCTCTGAGGTTGCCCCTATCAGAAACAGACGATTCTCCAATCTTGGTAGACATTTGTCGGAGGTATTTGAAGAGCTGAAAAGGCAAGGACTCATAAATCCCTTAGAGCCTAAACCACTTCCAAACTCTGTGCCATGCTACATTGATCTGAACTTTACTGTTACCTCCATCAGTAAAAAGGCCATGAAACTAACAAATGCACCCGCCTTAGGCATGAGATCCAAGACCTCATAGACTCCCACAAAATACCCGACCCTGAAAAGAAATAACCTAACACACACAGAAGACCTCCAACCACCCACATGATCAACTATGGCCTACCCGACGACCTTGTCCTCCAAACCCACAACCACCAAACTTCTCACACGGGGATACGGGACAACAGTGGTAAAGGTGAAATGGAGCAAATGAGGGATTTTTGGAAAAAATTCTCAGACAGTGACGAGGCGGAGGTCGTAAAAAGGGGAAGTGAATGGGAAGAAGAACTACTGCAGTTGGAGAAGCTGATGGACGGAGGAAGCAAGAAAACGGGGGAAGACGAAGTTGCAAATTGTGGAGATGTTTATTTCCATGATCTTATTCAATTATGATCCAGCATTTATTAATAATAAGGACATTGACTTTGTCTACTTGTTCGAACCTTTTTTAATGATAATAAAGACGTTCATTTCTCTTACTTACCTGAGTCTCTACCGTTCAAGAAGAACAAGATAATCATTCAAGAGTTAGCTTCTCAATATATGAGTTTGAATCGAGAACTATACAAAAGACAAGCAAATGGCATTCAGCTGAAATGATTGAGAAAAGAAGAGGCTCAGATGGTAATGGGAAACGGGGCAGTGAGATTGTCAGACTTGGAAGGGAATGAGTTCACCGAGCCGATCAATATGGATAGATTGAAGCAGTACTTTGCTAGAGGAAGAGAAGACCGAGCATTCACCGAGGGAATTGGCAGAAGACCTAACCCAACGGGATATGAAACTCATTCATGCATGCATACCTGTAACGTATTTTGCATTCATTTTTGTGTTTGTTTTGTATTCACAGATTTCGAAGAAGAAAAAGAGAAAGCAGAAAAGACAAGCCAATCAGAAGCAGCAACAGCACATTATCAGTTTTGGGTAGGAATCCCAGGGTTGAGGCCCATATCGGTGTTAGTTTTGGGAAAAGAATCATAGGGTTGAGGCCCATATCAGTATGAGTTTCGGGAATGGATCTCAGGGGGTGAAGCCCACGTTACCAGTAGTGGAAAGGACGATTTCTGTGGAATGAGTGAGTGAGTGAAAAAAAAAGAGAGAAAAAAAAAAGAAGTCTTTGATAATTAAACATATGTCCGGTAATGACATTGTTTGCTGTAGGGAGAAACCATAGAAACGATAAGTGTGAGACGTGCTCTCATCCGGTATTCTGAAAGGATTGATCTCGGCTAGACTCATGAGCACTTGATTACGGGATCTCAACTGTAGAAGCCTGAGTAGTTGGCAAGATGACTAGTTGAAGAGATGGTGGATCAGTGAATGACCATTTGTCTGGATGTCCATCCTTGTTTACTTATGCTACGATATATGATATGGTTGGAAAAAAAGAAAAAGTCTCTGCAATGAAAAGAAAAAAGAAAAAATGGACCGCCTATAACCGATAAGCGTGAAGCTACCCTTGGGCAAGTATTAGGACCACCATGAGGAGAAATGTTACCTTAAAGAGTAGGTGTGTCGAAAAAGAGAGAAAAGAAAAAAAAATTCCAAAATGAAAAGAATGAAAAGAAAAAGACAAGAGAAAAAAAGAAGAAGACCATATCATGTTGAGTATGCGAAGTAATCACCGAGTGTGATCAAGACATCCAGGTTGGTTAGACCCACTAAATCCGAGTCTCCAAGACAAAATCATCGAGTTGGCTTACTTAAGGATTAAGTTGCGAAAGAGCCTTGGCACACACACACTAGGAGTCTAATTCAGATCACTCATTCAAACGAGCGGATCTGAGTGTATTGAGTACTTTGAAGGTTCTCTGGTTTCGACGCGAAGCATCCATTAAGGATGAAAATATGTTCGACTGTCGGGATTATCTCGTGAGAGGCAGTACAATATGTTGAAATGAACCATCACATTGTTAGTATCAGTTTTAGGATGAGTCCCGGGGGCGAGGCCTACATCAGCATCAATATCAGTTTTGGGGATGAGTCTCGGGGACGAGGCCCACATCAGCATCAATATCAGTTTTGGGGATGAGTCCCGGGGGCGAGGCCACATCAGCATCAGTATCAGTTTTGCCGAGTATGGCACTCCGGGTATGGAGACACACAAACATCAGTATCAGTTTTGCCAGGTATGGCACTCCGGAAATTGAGACACACCAACATCAGTATCAGTTTTGCCGGGTATGGTACTCCGGGTATGGAGACACATCAGCATCAGTATCATTTTTGCCAGGAACGGCACTCTGGGTATGGAGACACTACAGCGACACCTTGGGTATGTGGTTTAGCATGCTAGGTATGGAACTCCGGGTATGGAGACACTACTGCGACACTCTAGGTATGGAGACGCAACCGCGACACCTCGGGTATGTGGTTTAACATGCCAGGTACGGCACTCCGGGTATGGAGACACAACCGCGACACCTCGGATATGGGGTTTAGCATGCCAGGTACGACACTCCGGGTATGGAGACACTACAACGATACCTCAGGTATGGGGTTTAGCATGCTAGGTACGGCACTACGGGTATGGAGACACTACTGACACACTCTGGGTATGGAGACGCAACCGCGACACCTCGGGTATGGGGTTTAGCATGCCAGGTACGACACTCCGAGTATGGAGACACTACTGCGACAAACTGGGTTTGGAGACGCAACCGCGACACCTCGGGTATGGGGTTTAGCATGCCAGCTACGACACTCCGGGTATGAAGACACTACTGTGACACTCTGGGTATGGAGACGCAACCGCGACACCTCGGGTATGGGGTTTAGCATGCCAGGTACGGTACTCCGAGTATGGAGACACTACTGCGACACTCTGGGTATGGAGACGCAACCGCGACACCTCAGGTATGGGGTTTAGCATGCCAGGTACGGCACTCCGAGTATGGAGACACTATCGCGACACTCTGGGTATAGAGACGCAACAGCGACACCTCAGGTATGGGGTTTAGCATGCCAGGTACGACAGTCCAGGTATGGAGACACTACTGCGACACTCTGGGTATGGAGACGCAATTGCGAAGCCTCGGGTATGGGGTTAGCACACAGGGTATGGTACAACCAAATCAACTCAATTCAAAACAACAGACAAGTCAAGTGGCAGCTGGCGAGCCAGGTAAGTAAAAATGCATTGCATAGACTTTGATAGGATTGTCATTGTCACACACTGTACAAGTCCCATCAAAGTGGGGGCGTTTTAGGCACTGCATTTTTGCATTTATGTCTCGATGATGAGCCTCGTGCGGAGGAACTACCTTTTAAGTCACGGAAGTCGCCGGAAACAGACGTCGGAAGGGAAAAGTCAAGAATTGACATCTTGTTGGATTTAATTCGCTTGTTTAGCTTCGAGTTTGCTCGTTGGATCTCAGTTTTAAAATTTATCCCCAGCCCAACCTTAACCCTCTCCTCTCCAATGCACGCACCACTCGCAACAAAAATAATAAACCCTAAAACCCAATGAACCCCACACAAACAACAAAATTAAATAACCCACACAAAAAAAATTCAACAAACAAATAAATAAGTCACAAACAAACAAACAAGACAAATCACAAGAAACCAAAACCCTCCCCTCCCTTCAAACCACCCCACGTGAAACACAAACAAATTCAACAAAACACAAACAAATTCAACAAAGCACATGCCTCACCTCCCTTTTCAACAAAAAATAAAACCCTAAAGCATTAAATATTGCCTCCCAATAAATTATCCAACCCACCCTTCACCAAATAACAGAATACTTAATAAACACTCCCCACCTCAATCCTCTCCACTATAAAAAAAAACAAATAAACCCAAAGCTCCCCTCACACATGCACACGTGAAAACCCTCCATGCTCATCTCTCTCAAAGACTCACAAAAATACAAACCATAATCCATTGGCCCTCTCTTTCACCATACACGCACAAGCCATTATCTCTCTCCTTCAGGTAAGCCACATTCATGCACACATAAATTTCCCACTCACGCCTTAAACTAAGTCAACTCACGCAGCCAACAAACTCTCCACAAGCCATCACTCACAAAGCCACTCAAACTCCACTCGCGTGCCCCTTCATCACTCAAACTGCCTTACACATAAGCCATTCACATCAAACTGCACCCATTCCTTCACGCATCAACACGTCCCAAGCCCTTCACGTAAGTAGCCCCTTCAACACTCACCCCACATCCCCAGCTCCACATCACAAGCCCCCCTATTGACCACATTGCCACGTCATTACCCACTCACAGAAACTGCCCAGCCAATTACCGTGAAAGTCTCCCAGCACTCCCCTCAAAATCAACGCATCAGCCCACTTATTGTTAGACATTATGACCCATAGCGTCACTGTTTTGTAAATGATATTGTATTATTGTACAAAATTAACTATGTGATAATGAAATTGCCTTTTTCCGTTTTGTAAAATTATTTACTTTGATATATTAATGGCAAAAGTCCATATGATTAGTTCCGTATTGAGATGATATGAGACAGTATCAATATAAAAGGTTTAATCATTAAATATCCCTAGTCGGAGTATTATCGAGATCGGACATCGATAATGCGGAATAGACTAGTATTGCACTTGTGCGAGTTGTGATGGCACAACGGCATAGTTCTCATATATTTAAGTATTGGATACTTATGCAAGTGCGATAGGAGGTTGTGTTTTACCGATGGTACGGAAAACAGCTTCGCTCTGGATAGACCCCGTGGAATCCCATTGGTAGTATGTCTGCGTGTCTATGGGAGGCCGCATCAGGGTAGGTGTATATGGTCTTAACCTGAGACTTGCATCGGTAGTACTTGCGACAATCGGTAAACTTTGGTTTTGGTGGTTCGGGGCTTTAACCGGTTCTGTGTACGCCTCTTCTGGGTTTATCGAGAATCGTAGTGTACTGGATGTGATGTCAAGATGGAAGTATCACTTCAGACATATGGAGATGATGATCACGCTGGATACAGAACTAGACTCTATAAAAGGTTGCAACCGTCGGGACAATATGACTAGGTCAGGATTGTCCGATTTAAAGAGACTAGTTGTTTGATGTCCGATATATGTTTCGTACGGGGCAGACACATTTCCAGCCCCAGGCCTAACATGTGATCGTCCGATACTGGATCGATGTACGCAATACTACGGTATACTACGCTTGATAAAGATCTAATATTCCAATAAGAATATTTCTGGAGAATTGGGTAGGCATGGCGCTTTGCTAGAAGCCAACCTTGTCTTGTAAATCGGTAAAAACATAGTACGAGGTACGTACGTGTTCGGATTATCCGACGACCGTATTTACTGCCAACATATCCGGAGATCTCTTGGGTCGCTTCCTGAAGATTCACTTATGATGTTTGATTCGAACTTTATTAATCTTGGATTAATTACGAGAGAAACTTTATCTTGGATAAAATGCCTAATTAGGAGAGAGAACGATTAATTTGGAATTAATCGATAAAATAATATATTCGATATATTAAACAAAATTAGATTTCGACGCGGAATTAAAATCGGATTTTAATTCGGGCAAACGAATTAATTTAGAATTAATTCGTTAGCGATGTGAATAGTAATTTCGCTAGGCGTAATTATTTAATTCACGTCGCGACGGAAATTCGTTAATTCAGAATTAGCGAAACCGAGCCCGAAAGTGTTTGCGGACACATTCGTATTTTGAAACGAGTGGGACCCGCAAATCACATCGCGAAGTCTCATCACTTGACACGACTAGTTGATGGATGTATCTAGTCACCTTTATGGGATGATACATTGTCAATATTCTCAATGTAAGTTGGTGAGGCCATTTGATGGCTTTTGGGAGGGAAAACCTTTTCACGGTTTTTGAAGGGTTTTTTATCAAAATATTTTGGTAATTGTTATCATCATCATTCACGGTTTTTGAAACCATAAAAAGTGAAAAAAGAAAAACAAAAGCTACTCTCCCTCTTCTTCTTCTTGCTCACGCCGTGAGCTTCTACAAGGGCAGAAAAATTGTTTTCTTTTCTCCATTTTTGCTAGCACAATGAGGGATCAAAGGAGGTGATAGGGAAACAACCTTGGAGCTTGGAATACTAAAAGACTTGAAGCTTTTCTCCCTCTTGCTCTTGGCCGAAAGTTTCCACCTTGAAGACTCAAGGATTCTCTTCATCTATTTTCGTCACAAGCTTTGTAAGTATGATTCCGCCATGCTTCAAGCTTTGCATGTATATATTTGTGTGTTTCATTGGCTTATACTTTCTTTGGGACTAATTATAGAAACCAACAATGGTATCATGTAGCCATGTTTAAGCATGAAATACATTAGGGTTAATTTGGGGAAAATTGATTGAAGCATGTTCTTGTGAAATTTGATGATAAAGTATGCTTATATGTATGATATATGATGTAATACATGATCAATTTTGAGAAAAATGCATTGGATGATTTTTCCCCAAAATGGTTGCTTTGGCCGAATGTGGAGGTGCTTCCACTGGTTTGGAATTTTTCATGCACAAGTTCATTAGATGACTTAAGTATGATTATATGTATGATATATGATGTAATACATGATCAATTTTGAGAAAAATGCATTGGATGATTTTTTCCCCAAAATGATGCTTTGACCGAATGTGGAGGTCCTTCCACTGGTTTGGAATTTTTCATGCACAAATTCATTAGATGACTTAAGTATGATTATATGTATGAAATATGATGTTTTACATGATCAATTTTGAGAAAAATGCATTGGATGATTTTTTCCCCAAAATTGATGCTTTGACCGAATGTGGAGGTCTTTCCACTGGTTTGGAATTTTTCATGCACAAGTTCATTAGATGACTTAAGTATAATTATATGTATGAAATATGATGTTATACATGATCAATTTTGAGAAAAATGCATTGGATGATTTTTTCCCCAAAATTGTTGCTTTGACCGAAAATGGAGGTCCTTGCACTGGATTGTAATTTTCTGTTTACAAGTTCATTAGATGACTTAATACGTATACGGGATTTAGATTAGTGATTCAATCGGATTGAAAAACAAATCGAACCAAAAAAATCCCTCTTGGCCGAATGCAATATGACATGTTAAAGGACTTGATTTTTGTTCAAATAAATGTTGGACATGTGTTTTGAACAAGTGATGATTAATAAATTAAATTGGTGTTTTGGAAATATTTGGTTTAATGAATTAATCATGGATTTACACTTTAATTAATTGAATTTTAAAATTTGGAATATTAAAATTCAATTAATGGGCTTTATTGTTTAATTGGGCCTTATGGGCTTGAAATTGATTTTATGGCATTTAGGGTGATTCCTTATTTGGGCTTGGTAATTGGGTTTGACCCACATTGACCAAAGCCCAAGCCTTAATAAATCAATTGAAAGCCCATCGGACTTTAATTAAACAAACATTGGATGTTAGTTGGGCTTGGAGACCCAATTAGATTAAATTTAGAATCTAAGTCTTTAAAGCACATTAAAAGTGTAAACATTTAATTTGGTTATTAAATAAATTGAATTAGTATTGAATACGAATTAAATTGGATTTAACGAGTAGTTCGATATAATTCGTGAATTCGTACCTTATGTACTTATTCTCAAACGAGTTGGACTCGCGCAAAATCAAACCGTTGTTTGAACATTGGATGATCACTTAAACAAAGACTAATTAATTGGATTAGATTGGTTGTATAGCATGTCTTGATTGAATATATATGTATGTGATGGATGAATAGTGTATATCGGATGGATATTAGAAGGGAAATGGTAATTTTAGAAATTATTGTAAATTTAGAATTTATAAATTGGACCTGCGTGTCCAGCCTTATCTCTTTTATCTCTTTGTATTCTCTTCTCACCTAATTCCCCTCAATGTATATGAGGTTTCTCTTATTGTATTATGTAATTGGGTAGAAGTAGAATAATGCTAGCGGGGAGAAGAAAGAGAGTGATTTGTTCTAGGAACAAGTTGTTTTATATATCCATCCGTATATCACTATTAATTTACTTTACGCACTTTATGATGTTTTAGAAGCATGCTTAAGGGTGTATGATGATGAGACCTAACAAAGATAATAAATTGGTTGCCAATTACGCAAAAATCCCTCAATTATATTAAGCGATTATCCTTCCATTGAATGATTCTTGTTCAAGATCCAAAATTGGCATTGGTTTGTTGGCCAAAGTCAAGACATTTGTCAATTGAGGATGTACTTGAATCATGAGAGTTTTGTTCCGCATCGGTGTCTTGTCCAAGTTGTGATTTGTTGGCCAAAGTCAAGATCACTTCTTGTCCAACGACATTGATTACGAAACTTTCCTTGTCAATGGGTCCCGCTTAACCGGAATCATTAGGTTTGTTGTGCCAAAGCCAAGGCCTAGATGATTCGGAGGATATGGTTAGGAAAATGTATTAGATACATTGGCATAAGTAAATATACATATGTTTTGGACTTGGATGTCCACCTAACCGGATCTAGGAATTGGATGGGATCCAATTGATCTTTGAGATCTACCTAGTTAAATAGCATACAATTTGTTGGCCAAAGTCAAGATTGTGTGTTATTTAACGGGATCCTAGCACACTAGGAAATAGGATTTCCCGAGTTCTCAACAGAGGGTTAGAGACTTGATAAAAATAGTGGGAGGCTAGTATTGAATTTGCAATTTCGTTCAGATACTTAGCCTTACGCGTCTTTCAATTTTATTTCGTCTATTTATTAAAATTAGTTGGACTAATACATTGTTATTTTTTTGTGACAGTTTGACTGTACCCATTTTATCGTTAACTAGATAGTTGGACTATCGTAGTTGAGATGGCAAGCAAGGGAAATGTCCGAGACATCATCATGGGTGACAATGTCTTTAAGGGCACAAACTTCGCTGATTGGGAAATGAACCTAAGGATAGTCCTTGGGGCTGAGAGGATGCTGTACACTATACAGATACCTCTCCCGCCTAAGCCCACTGACGCACTTGAGCTGGAGTTATGGAAAACTCACAGCGATGATTGTGACACAGCTCAGGCTATTATGTTAGCTTCGATGACTCAGCACTTTCGTCGCCAGAATAGGGACTTGGATCCTTATAATATGATGGCTAGACTGAGAGATCTCCACCGCACCAACAAGCGGATGGAGAGGTATGAGTTGGTGAAGAAACTCTTCCCGCCCGAATGACTGAAGGCGCATCAGTTGAGGCCCACGGGGCTCAAATGATCGCCGATATTGATGAGTTGGCCAATATGGGAATAGTCTTGGAGGCTGAGCTGACCGTAGATTTGATCTTACAGTCACTTCCTGATACTTGGAAACAATCATAATCAACTATAAGTTGATGGACACAGATGACTCTCTTGGAGAGCTGTTATCCATCTTGAAGGAGTCTGAAAAAGAACTCCAAAACATATCACCTTCCACTCACGTAACCAGCCACTGCCCTCTCCACAACAGCTCCTGAAACACAGCCCATGTGACCACTGAAAAATGCACCAAAACTTTCCTGAAACCGCACCGAAACTGCACCCTTTAAACTTCCCCATACAGCCTCATTCACGTAAAAATCCCTACATAGCAAGCTCTTCCTCAACACGCACAAATTGCCACCGAAATTGCCACCAAAACAGCCGCAAACTGACTACCGAAACTGCTCTAAAATCAGCCCATAATACCGTAAAACAGTCACCAAAATAATGACCAGAAACAGCGACCAAAGTAGCCAAAACCAAGGCAGAAAACTGCCCAAAAATCATCCCAAAACCAGCCCAAAAATAGACTGAAAACTGCAGTAAAAAAATAGAGAAAATAGCGAGCGGAAAAAGCGGGTGAATCAGAGAAAATAGCGAATGGAAACAGCGAGTGAATCAGAGAAAATAGCGAAAACTACGAACCAGTGAAAATAGCAAACCCGAGAAAGCAACAGACCAGTAAAAAAGCAGCAGAAACGATAACCCTTCCGACACCGTGAAACGCACTCCCGAGAAGCGACTTAAAATGTAAGACCTGAGGGCACCCTTTATTATATTTTATTTTGTTTATCCCGGATACGGCATGCTCGGTTGACGTGGAATACGTCCAACCGGGTATGCAAGGTCCTACATTGAGAATGGCCAAATTCCTTGGTCACATATTTATTATTCCGCATGTGTTAATTAAGATATCTGTAAGTTGTGTGTTTATCGCTTTCCTGACTTATTTTTAAAGCATGCAAACTTATATTTAGGTCGTATAAGAATTTAGACGTAGATTACTTTTGCAAATGTATGTTGCGTAGACTTGGTTAAAATTGCACAAATCCGTTCATTACAAATGACATAAGTAAGAGACCATTCCGAACCCAACGGTTTGAGGTCTTCCTTTGCGAGGGGTGAGTGCGACCTTAAATCATTTCTCAGTTCACACTGGGTGGCAACTCCTTTATTCTCCGGTTTAGTCCCCCACGGGCTACTCCGTACTCCCGACCGGGCCGCGAGCCTGGAACAGCGTTGCCGATTTCTGTGTCCTACAGTTATTCCAATAAAAACCTAAAGTTGCACTCTTGTCGCTGTAGATATATTATATAAGCTGAACTACGTCGGTGTCCATCAATAGAGTCATTACATACATATTGACCCTTCACGAGTATCACATAATAAAGCCGAGTCAAAATATATGTTATACCCCTCTAATTATTTTTACCTTAAGTACCATTGATTCTCTAATGGACGATTTATTCATAACCATTATGAATATTAATCTTTCTATTCCGTAATAGAAAGACTTGAGTGATCTTATCGTTCAAGTATCGAATCAACCATTAAGAAAGATAATCCTCTATTTCTCGTAAGAATGGGTGAACTCCATATCTATGTAAAACGTCCTCAGCTACACACCAAACAATGTCCCCACAGTACGCAACTATTGGTCGGGACTTCTACACCAACCTCACCATTGTAAATCAAATAACATGGCTTGCCATGCAGGAGTTCGTAGTACACTTTGGATTTAGATCAATCCATATATGACCATATAGTATATTGAAATGAATTTCTTTATTTAATGGATATTATAAGAAATTCATTTCTATATGGGTCCAGTCGTATATGATCACATCATATGAGGTGCCTCAATTCTCATGTCACCACATGAACGATCCTGAATCAAGGTCGCAATACAATTATAGAATAAAGCGCAAGTATAGATAACACACAAACAAAGTACCCATTTTATTCTCTCTATGGACTATTTTAGATTAATAACTTCAGACTTAAATCATCTTGTGTATGACACTCATACACTAAGTCTGAAGGCACATAACCCACAAACAAGTACTCATTTTATTCTCTTTATGGACTATTTTAGATTAATAACTTCAGACTTAAATCCTCTTGTGTATGACACTCATACACTAAGTCTGAAGGCACATAAGTATTAAGGGTAAACAAGATAATTTACAGTATGCGATTCAAATAAAAAATAATTGATAAATGAACAATGTATCTTTTATTTTATATCAAATAATTCTGTTTACATTACATGAAGCTTTATTTCATATATCCCAACACAAACATGATCATATGCCACGAAGGGTTCCTCCTGATAAAATGCCACAACGAGGCAATAATAAACAAACCCTGCGCAAGTTGGGGACTCTCACCTAAAGTCGCGTCATCACCATCCAAATAGCGTCACTCGAGGCCGTGTAACAGTTGCTGTAATGGGTCAACTGGAGTCTATAAGATGGGCCAAAATAGGGCTCCACACAAGTAAATACTGCAATTAGGCAATACAATATCCAAGATGTACGCCACATTTGGGCTCCACAAATACCAATTTTTAATATATCCAATTTTTAATAATTTTACCGATTCAAGTCCAATCCAATTTTCATTTATACTATCATGCACATATTTATAAAATAAAAAATAAAATCATTATGGTCACGTCGTGCTGTCCAATACTCCATTTCATATTTCCATAAATCATGGCTAATATTAAGATACATAATGATATATATATATATATATATATATATATATATATATATAATATATATATATATATATAATATATATATATATATATATATAATCTAAAATCACAATCAAGATGAGTACCTAATCCATACCTCAACCCCACGCTTGAAACACAAAACTGATCTCACAACGATGCCCACGCGTTCAAACTATTTCATTGGTCTAATAGTTACAAAACCCCCTTTGGGCCCACCCAACACGTTCTATAAGGCATGCGAGTCCTGATAATCGGTGACCGTCCAAAGATCACCCAAAAGTGTTATCTCGAAACCTGATATGTAAAACGCACCAAATTAAACTCTCGCACAATCTTAACGGAAAATCGACATAGTTTCGTTTAAAATACTGGTGTAGACAACAAAAACTGACGACGCTGTTCTAGGCTCGCGGCCTAGTTGGGAGTACGAAATAACATGGAGTCGCCACCCGGTGTGAACCGGGACAAAGATTTAAGGCCTCACTCACCCCCCGCAAGGGAAGACCTCAAACCGTTGGGTTCGCAATGGTTCCTTACTTATGTCACTTGTGATGATATGATTTGTGCAATTAATCAACCGAGTCTACTCAATAATCATGCTCAAGGGTACTTAGATCTAACATGCTTTCATCCAAATAACTACACGCAATATAACACAACGAGCATATTGAACCATTAAACCAAAGTAAACAAATAACTAATTAAACATAAACATAAACTAAATGAAACATCATGCATAAAGAATGAAGAAACAACATGCCTAAATAACACAATCATGCTTTGAAAATTAAATAACAAGACTAAATTAACTCATGCTTAAAATAATAAATAAACGGCCTAGAACTATGACATGCTCAAATACAAATTTGGATGAGACGAGATACGTGCATCTTAAGTGGTACGTGGCATTGTATCCCGAGTGCAGACCGCAATACCATCCATTCGGAATCGGCTACGGAATTTACGTCCGGGTTTCCATCCGATATACCACAAAAGGGAACACACATCCCGCTCATCCAACAATCACATCATGCCTCAAACGACTCTCATGCAATAATATTTTAAAATAAATAAAATAAAACGAAAGAAGATAAGTAAGAAGGTGCCCTCAGGTCTAACCTCTTTTTTTATCTCACGAAAGGGCGTTACACATCCGTTGGAAGGGTGAATGATCCGCAACTCTTTTGGTTCACAAATCCAACTTTTTCCTCGCTGTTTCGCTGTTGGGGGCCGCTGTTTTCACTCCGTTTCGCTGCTGTTTTTGTTGTATTTTCGGGTCACTATTTTTGGTAATTAGGGGACTGTTTTGAGGATTATTTGGACTGGTTTGGGGGCAATTTTCGAAGGGTTTCGGGGGCAATTTTCGTTACTATTTGTGGCAGGTTTTGGGGACTGATTTGGGCGTGCAGAGAGGGGTTTTATGCGGCAGTTTGTGAGGCAATTCAGGGACGGTTTATGGTGTGGTATACGGCTGAACTGGGCTTGAGGCTGCTGTGTGGCTAGCGAAGTGGGGCAGATACGAGGCTGAAGGAGGCTGGCTAGGCGAGGTAGTAGGGACGTATGGCGTGTTGGCTGTGAGTGGAGCTGGCTAGGGACGTGTTTAGTGGCAGTGAGTGGAGCAGGCTAAGGACGTGTTTAATGGCAGTGAGTGGAGCAGGCTATCGTAAAGAGGGCAGGTGTGGCGTGATGGTTTGCGTGGGTGATGAGGGCTTTGTGGTCAAGGGGTGCGTGAATGAAGGCTTGTGGGCTGTGCTTTTAACGTGAAGGTGAGCTGGCAGTAATGTGAAGAAGGCAGGCTGGTTTCAGGCGTTTGTGAAAGTAGTGTGTGCGTGTGTTTGCAAGGTGGCTTTGTGTGAGAAGTTGAAGGTTGTGGCGTGTGGCTTAGGTGAAGGCAGGTGCGTGAAGGGCTGTGTATTGAGGGTTTTCTTTTGTGTTTTTTTTTTTGTAGTGAGAATGAGCCAGCCAGGGTTTGAATGTGTGGAGAGGGGTTATTTTTATAGGTAAGGGGATGGGTTTTACCTTGTTGGGGAAGTAATAGAATTTGTGAGATATGTTTTAATGGGTTTGGTGTGTTTTAAAACAGAGGTCCAACAAGCGAACCCGAAGTGAAACAAGCGAGTTAAATCTGACAAAATACTAATTCCCAACTTTACCCTTCCAACGTCCGTTTCCCGCGGCTTTCACAACTAAAGAGGTAGTGTCTCCATACGAGACTCATCATCGGGCTGATATGCAAAAATGCAATGTCTACAACTGGCTTCCCACTTACAATTCAACACCACAAATGCCAATTTGAGGCCTACAATAACCACTCATCAACACTCAACAACCAAACCATAATTTGAAAACAATAATTTAAAACTCAAATCTCAATACAATTCAAATAATCCAAAAATCGGTAAATTAAACATGTAAAAGTACGACAATTACATAAAATTAGAGTTCGAATCCATTACCGCATGAAATGGTCAAACCAATGCGTCAGGGATGTCGAAGATTGCAAACTGTCCAACTCACAGTGGAGCGTGGGCTTCATATACCGCCACACGTGTCAGTGCGTGGGGCCCATCAAGCTAAGTCCCCTGGTGGTGGTCACGAGCCTAACAGAGCTCCGGTTTGTCGTGAATCGGCCAAAAACCACCGGAATCTTTAGGCTCTTCCTTCGCTAGAAAACAGCCACCACCAGCGACACCACCACTACCAAAGTGTTCCCCACAGCCTGCTCTATCTTTTCCCCTAGTCCACTCGTCGGAAAACGGCTCCGATAGGCTGGATCTCTCTCTGTCATGCGCACGTTTGAAGAAGAAAAATGAAGGGAAAGAAACAAAAAGTAAAATGGCAGCAGCTCACGTTTTGTGAGAGAGAAAGGAGAAAGAAAAGCTTTTTTTTATATGATGGCTGGAAAATATCAGTCAAATCCCTACAATTTGAATCAAATTTAAAATTAAAGTAAACTTTTAAAAAATTTATCAATTGACCCCTAAAGTCAAAAATTCAAAATTTTCACCAGAGATTTTTAAGTAAAAAGACTATAACAACCTTATGAAAATTTTAGGGTCATTATAGGGTCTCATGATGAAGAAGGGGGGAGGGGGTCTATTTATGTAGGCCCATATTTCTAAAGTAGTCTTATTTAATTTGGGGTAAAAATCACAGAGCCGTTTGAACGCCACTCGAACGCAACATGAACGCACGTATTTTAGAAAATCGTGTTCGAACACCTGGTTGAACGCCACATGAACGTGAATATTCTGACTAGTTTCGTTCGAACGGCCTGAGAAATGTGACACGAACGCAAACAGTAGTTAGTTCGAATACTGGAACAAACGTTGTCACAATTATGTGATCTAAAATCTTCGACACTTACATGAAAAATTACCATGATGGATACGTCATACAACCGGGGTGTTATATGTCTCAAGTTCCAAAGATGAGAAATATTAATAAATCATTGTTGAATTTTCAGTTACAATTACTCACTATTTTGGAAATGACAGCCAACTGCTCCAACTTGGACTTGCCAACAATTTTGACAATGATGATGAAGTGTTAAAAACTTGTTTTTTTAAATATATATATATATATATATAAAGGTAATCAATTAATTTATGTTTAATTATTATTTTATGCCGTCAAATTTATAATTCATAAATGAAATTTATGAAAATAATTGGATTCTAACCCGCACGGTTTGAAGTGAAAAAAAAAAAATCGACCCGAACTGCACCGCAAACAACCGTAGATTCTCTTCTGGATTGGTCAATTCAGACCAGCTGTGGGATTTGTTTTACAATGGATAAATTTGTACAAATTTTTAATTTTTTTTTTTTTTTTTTTTTTTTGTGAGTATGACATGGAAACCTTGAAATTATTCAACGATTTGTGTTATTAATTACCGAAACGAATGACAAGCCAAAAACTGTCACGAATCTATCATGAAACTGAGTTTATCACATGAATGGATTGGACACGTGACAGCATGTGTCGCCATGTGTTGGTATTTTTTAAAAACTACACTAGTATTATGTGACACGATTTTATGGTAGCTTTAACACTGTTACAAATTTCATTTTTTAACAAAATTATATGTTCAGAATTTTTTATTATATGATTTATTGAAATTCCATAATTGCCTGAAAAATAAATATAGTAAAACTGAAATTACCCAAACTAAATATAATGTCAATCACCATATCAATTTTTTTTTTTGAAATCATTAGAAATTACACTGTTAAACCACCCATTCCGGACTTAAACGGCGAAAACATAATAATTTTAATGAAAAAAAATAACTTTTAGTGATGAAAATTATACTTAATTAATACTTAATTTTCTACTTCATCAAATCCACATACTACAAAAGACATCAAAATTATAACATTGCTCATACTATCAGCTTCGATACAAAGGTAGTCTCATTCCGTGTGTATTTCTTCAATTTTTTTTAAAAACGTTGGAAATCTCATCGTCAAATTATCCGATTATTCTTAAAGAAAATCACAATTTCCTTCAAAATCTCAAACATTCCTTCAAACTTTCAAATGATAATTAGATGTCAAAGTAAGCAAGTAATAAATTATTAATTATATATCTACACAAAGGAAGAAGAATTATGAATTAAATACCGAAAAGATGCGGGAAAAAAAGTTCTGAACAAGTTCAACTAGATCATAGTACAGTTTGTTAAACACCTTGCACCTTTCGATGCTTAAGTCATCACCGAAAGATGCAAATGATTAATAAAAATTATATTAAATTTGTGGGTGGGTCCCACATGTAAAAAAATTATATAAAATTAAAATTCACTATTTGTATAGTGAATTTCATGCCTATAAATAGATGTTTTATTTCATTATTTTCTTCATTTCATTCTCAATCAAACCCTCTATATTCTAAGAGAGAAAAATATTATTTCTTTTTAAGAATTTGTGAGAGTGTTGTAATTCTCCTATTCTAGGATAGTGTAAGATTGTTCACTCTCTGTCTTTAGAAAGAGGTTGTAAAATTCTTTCCACAATAGTGAAATCATTCTACATTTGGTTGTAGATGTTTCCTTCACATTGAAGGTTTTACCACGTTAAATCTGTATCTCATTGTTTTATTTTATGTTGGTTTTCAGAGTTCATGCGCAGCGGAAATCGTGTTGGGTAACAGAAAAAAAATTTTAATTTTCACATGAACAACAAAAACCGGATCCGTATTTTCTGGTATATTAATAATAAAATTATATAGAACTCAAGTAAGAAATATACCTGCAGATCTGAATATCTTTGTGTCACGATTCTTTGAACCTCGATCTTCCTCGACTTATCTCCTCACCTCCAACGGCACGTGTGGGCGTGAAAATAATTACGAAGAACAATCTAATTTGTGAAGGATTCGTGTACTCAGCACATGAGACGAATCTTGGGTGCTATTTACTTTTGATTTTCTCAAAATCAAACTTTAGAAAAATAAAAGAAAACTTTTTCCTTTTTTTTATTTTTATTTTTCCAGCAGCCTTCACGTTTGTTGTTTTTGTAATAAAAGTATAATCAAATACAATGATTGGTAGTTACAAGGAAATCCGAATTAGGCTTAATTTTCAGCCCAGCAGACCCTCTCGGCAGACCCTGAAATCAGACCCTGACGTCAGACCCACAGAGCAGAGGCAGACGCTGGCGAGCAGAGGCAGACGCTGGCGAGCAGAGGCAGACGCTGGCGAGCAGAGGCTGGCTAGCAGAGTCAGACGCTGGCTAGCAGAGTCAGACGCTGGCGAGCAGAGGCAGACGCTGGCGAGCAGAGGCAGAGGCTGATGAGCGGACCCTCACGAGCGGACCCTGAAATCAGGCCAAATCTTCACTATTCCGAGGCTTGTTGATGTCAACAATATCCTTAAAATAAATTCGTCCCCTACCGAATGTGCAGTAGAACGTGAGACGATTGTTTCCCATGATACAACGGAAACCGAACGAGTATGGGCACCACCAAAACCCGTTACCAACGAACCACAAAAATGTTTGAACTCTTACCAAACAAAACAAATAAAACCGAGGATGATTGTTTTGCCAAAACCGAAAGCTGTATGTTGTGTATATTATGTATATTCAAAACGAAAATATTGCATACATGCCTTTTTTATAAAAGGAAAATAAATACGCCATTTATCACTCATTAATGAGACCTTTCGATTGAAGTACCAAATTAATTAATGGAATTAAATAATTTTTATGAAACACTTCAAAAGGTTTGGAAAATAAAAAGACATCCAAAAATTGGCTGGGCCGGGCCCGCACATTTTTGGTTCGGCATTCGTGTACGCAGGACGCGCGGGTGCACACGAGCCAAGCCTGTTCGGATTTTGATTTGCACCTCTCCTGCGCGCGCAAGTAGAGAGAGCCTCTATCCTTATAACATTTACCCATCTATATATGAGTAATTATATATAAGCACAACTTTCCCTCTATAGCTTTCCCATATGGGACAGGCACATTTCCCTTTATTTTCCAACACCAATGGGTGAACTTTGAGCAACAATTTCTCATTCACCCAAGCATCATTTTAAGCATATGAATATACCATTTCGAACTACTCATGGAGGAGTATCCGAATCATTCATAAACAAACACTAACACGAAGTGGATCATGCTTAAAATTGTGCCTCAAAATGCTTATTCATAAGCATTTTCCAACAATCCCCCACATGAATGAAATTGGCGAAAAACCGTCAAATAAAAAATATTGATAAAACATTTTATTTTGACCTAGAAGAGTTCAACGGTTCAACACCTGCATAGGATAGGTAGGCCTCAGCCTTTAAACCTTCCTTTGTGAAAATATATCTCATTTTCTGGCTGACAGTGGACGCGATGTCATTGAACTGTACTGCCGTTCATGTAAATGGAAAACATATATCACACAGATGTTTTACCTAACACATCTGAGTTCTCATGATTATGTTCATTTTGGCCATGAACATCAACCTGGTTCTGCAAGAGTTTCTAAGAATTGTGCCCCGTACAATTCCCTTTGAAGCGGCCCCACTTCTCTCTCACAGAGGTGATTTCTTATTTAAGAGTATCTCGTAATACTCTCCTCGGATTTCCGACGCATAAGAATCATTAAAAGCCTTTGCTTAACCTCTATCCATACGAGCATCACTGTTTAATTTCATCATGGGAATTGACTGGAGGGTAACCCCCACAGTGAACCAATTATGTCTATTACAAGTGGGTTGTCTCATTGAACCAAGATCTTGGGATCTCCAATCATCAATGTTGGGTTTTCCTTCGTAATAAATATTTATCTAACGGGCTTTAGTCTCATTCCCCTCGATGATTTCTCAACTAACTCTATGTTTAACTCTTTGGTTAACGGATCCGCAATGTTATCCTTTGACTTTACATAGTCAATCGAAATAACTCCAGTAGAGAGTAATTGTCTAACGGTATTATGTTTACGACGAATATGTCTAGACTTACCATTATACATGTTGTTATGTGCCCTTCCAATTGCAGATTGACTATCGCAATGAATGCAAATTGCTGGCACTGGCTTAGGCCAACTTGGAATATCCTCTAGGAAATTTCGAAGCCATTTTGCTTCTTCAGCACACTTATCTAATGTAATGAATTCTGATTCCATTGTAGATCTGGCTATCACAGTCTGTTTGGAGGATTTCCATGATATAGTTGCACCTGCTAGTGTAAACACATAGCCACTGGTAGACTTTGAGTATTTCATATCAGATATCCAATTAGCATCACTGTATCCTTCGACTACAGCTGGATATCTATGATAGTGCAACCCATAATTACGAGTAAAACGTAAATACTGGAGTACTCTTACAATTGCTTTCCAGTGATAAACCCCTGGATTACTCGTATATCTGCTGAGCTTGTTTACTGTACAGGCTATATGTAACATCCCCGATCCGGGAGATGCTACCGGCAGGGGATAGATGTGCTAACCTCATAAGCCTCTGACTTTCTGACTGTACTCTGAACTATATAAATGTCATGCATACAGACCATAACTCAAACAACGTAAAATACTTTTATTAATGCATACTTATAATACTTCTCTTACAACACTTTAAGGACTACTTGTAATGACTATCACATCACTAGTGCATGTATGCAACTCTAACTGGACTATAATACTCTGACTCTAAACTGGTAGACTCTAACCCTGGTGACTGCATCAGTATCCATCCTCCCGAGCTCGTCCTCCTGGAAAACCCTACAAAACAAATAAAACTGGAGGGGGGTTAGATTGCTATACAATCTAAGTGAGTGGACTAAAACCGAAAACTAAAGTAAGAGTCCTTTAACTTTAAAATTATACTTTTAGAAATATCTTTTATAAAAACTTTATTTCTTTTGAAATCTGTTTCTGAAAATCTGGTTTCCGAAAACTACTTGCTAAAAATCTGGGTTCTGGAACTCTGAAAACTTGATACTAAAAATCTGAAATCTAAAAACTCTGTTAAAATCTGATTTCTGAAAACAGGGTTTTAAAAATCAGAAAAGCTGTGTACTGTAGGTCTGAAAAACTGAAATTTGCTCTACGTTCAGGACCATAACTCAACTGGACCTCTCTCTACACCCAGGACCATAACTCAACTGGGTGTACTCTATGCCCAAGACCATTACTCAACTGGGCATCTGAAATCATGATTTCGGGACCCTGTAGCCCCTAGTCCTGCTCGAGGATCTGAGAGCGTCCCCTCAGTCCTCCACATGTGCACATGCTTCTGAATCCGTCAATTCCACTGTACTAGTTACATACTGGGGTGAGGTTTTACCTCATGCCCCGAAAACATAAAAAAAATCAAATTTTAAAACTTTCTCATGTAAAGCATTACTAAACATGTCATAAAACATAAATATCATATAATAGCAGCGATAAAGAAATCTAACGCCCTAAGGCATAAAAATAAGTCTGTTATCAAAATACGACTTAACAAAAGCAAGTAAAAAGAAAGTGTCCACTCACTGTATACGGCTAAGATGAAGTGGAAGGCCGCTGAGAATCTTGAGGTCGATCTAAATATATGAAAAAGAACAAATTCGTTAGCTACTACAACGAGAATATTTCCATAGATAAGAATAAGCGTGAAATGCATGAATTATCACCCCCGCTGTCTTTCTAACACGTTAAAGCACCCTACAAAGTTTTTACGAGGTTCGTTTCGCGGTTACGCAAATCATTTTACGCGTCTACAACTCCTACATCAAAACAGAAGAGTCACTGACAGTGACCTGAATTTGAAAATTCGGTATAAATAGAGGGGATCATTTCTAGAGCTGAATTTTTTATAAAATACTCCTCTATGAGTCTAATTTATGACATTTGTTACGGATCTCGATTTGGACTTCAGAAACTCAACCTATAGGCCGAAATTCAAGGGCTGTCCAACAGAAAAACTGGGCACTAGGGCAGCAGGTCGCCCATCTTCAAAAATTCGTTCCGACCTCGTCTTAATTCCAAAAATTCTAAATTTTAGATATGTTACTCCCTTATGTGTCTAAAGTACCCAGAATTTTACGGAACTTGATTTCGACTTCTAGAACGAAAATTATAAAGTTTTCTTTACACCTTGTTCTGTTACCACAGAACCAGTAGTTTACTGCAGTGCGGCCAAGTTTGAAAATTCGGTACGACACTCTTTTAAGTCTAAAAATTCTGAATTTTGAATATGATATTCCCCTATGTTTCTAGTTTACTCAGAATTTCACGGCTTGTCAAACGGATACCTAAAAATCATGTTATAACCTAAATACCACAACCTGTCCAGAAAGTATAGCATACCAACTTACTGTCAAGTTCTCATTCACTACTCTATTTATTCTTCCTTGTTTGACTCTTCCAAATACAAAAACCAACATACAAAACATCATCTTTTACTCAACTTCACACACATCCAACCTTCAATTTATTTCTTTATTCACTAAATCACTTACTAACATTACTATATAATTCTTTAAGCATTTCAAACTAATTTAGCCAACATCATCACCCATTTCTTCATCATCTAACCATCAATTTATCATCAAATCAAATCAATTCCTAACCCATTTTCCCCCAATTTGAACAAATGGAACCTAACATCTTACTTAGAAACTCATTATCATTATCATACTCATGCTCTTAATATTACACAATTTGTTTAAATCCTTAAGGTTCAATTAAAGAAAATGGGTCATGAATCCTTACCTTGCTTCCTTGATTCCAAAGCCTCCTACAAAGCTTCCATGGATGCCTAGACTTCCTTTTCTTCCCTTTCCTTCTCTTCTTTCTTCCTTCTTTCTCTCTTTCTTCTTCTTTCTTCTTCCTTTCTTCTTCTTTCTTTCCCTCTCACGGTTTCTCTTCCTCTCCCCTCTTCCAATTTCGTTTCTTTCCCTCTTAGGTATAGGTGAATAGTTGCTCTTATATAGGAGGACTTAATTGATAAAGAAGAGTGTATAATCTTCTAGGGAAATGGAGAAATTTGAGATTTTATCATTTGGGTCCGTTTTTACTATTCATCCAGATTTTGACTTGCGTTTTTGACCTGGTTCTGTTCCGAATTTAAGAAAATGTTTAACGGGAAAGTTGTAGGTCTCAGTCTAAGCCTTCCGAAGATATAAAATTCATAAAATTTCGAGTTCGTATGAAAACGTTATGCCCAAAATACTATATATAGTACAAAAGGGCATACGATACAGTTTCGTCTCGGGACTTCGAAAAATTTACCGATCGTTCCCAAATTCCTTGCATAATTATATTTGAGTTCCAACATGTTTTATTTTTATACTCCTTTGTCTCGTTTGCAGTAATATCGTCATAGGTAGTAGTATTAACTACCGGTCGTTACACTATATCAGGCTTGGTACAACTCGATAAGTACATCAAACTCCTGATCACTCTAGAGTATTCTACTTGAGATATACTCTCTCCCCTATTCTTTGATAGGTGTAGACGCACATCTAAAGGAGTTCTAGCCACATCAGAATCAGCATTGTTGAATTTACCAAGAATCTTGTCCACGTAGTGCGACTGATCAAGAATAAGTCCATCTGGACTTCTCGAGATCTTTATTCCTAGAATGACATCTGCTAGACCCATGTCTTTCATGTCAAACATAGATTTCAACATATTCTTGGTAGATTTCACCATTTTAACATTACTCCCGACAATCAATATGTCATCAACGTAGAGACATAAAATGACATAGTCAACTTCTGTCTCTCTGACATAAATGCATTTATCACATTCATTGATTGTGAAACTATTTGACAACATGGTGTCATCAAACTTTTTATGCCATTGTTTCGGAGCTTGTTTCAATCCATACAAGGATTTTACTAACTTACAGACTTTGTTTTCTCGTCCTGGGGCTATAAAGCCTTCAGGTTGTTCCATGTAGATTTCTTCATCTAAATCTCCATTTAGAAAGGTTTTTTTCACATCCATCTGATGTACCTTAAGATTGCGCAAGTCTGCAATCGCTAGTATCATCCTTATGGAATTTATTCTTGTTCCAGGAGAGTAAATATCAAAGTAATCAAGACCTTCACGTTGTCTGTAACCTTTAATTACAAGTCTTGCTTTGTACTCATCAATTGATCCATCTGCCTTCATTTTCTTTTTAAAAATCCACTTGGACCCTAAAAGTTGACATCATGGAGGAATATTTACTAACTCCCAGGTGTGGTTTTGTAAGATGGATTCAATTTCACTATTGATGGCATCTTTCCACAAAGCACCATCAGCTGACCTTACAGCTTCGTTATAGCTTGAGGATCATTTTCTAGCAAAAATGTCAGAAAATCTGGACCAAATGATTTTTCCAGTCTAGCTCTTTTGCTACGTCGTGGTTCAAGTTCAACAAGTTGTTGATCCTCTGGAGCATTCATGTGTTCTTGGTCCTTACTATCCTCAAAGATAGTCTCATGTGCCCGTTTGTGTACATTTAAATTCGAATTTGTTTTACAAGGAAAAACGTATTCGAAAAAGGATGCATTCCTCGACTCCATTATTGTATTCTTGTTAATATCTGGTATATTAGACTCATGCACAAGAAATCGATAGGCATTACTGTTATGTGCATATCCTATGAAAATGCAATCAACAGTTTTTGGTCCTATCTTCACTTTCTTAGGTGGAGGAATGACTACTTTGGCAAGACACCCTCACACTCGGAGGAATTTATAGGAAGGTACCCGTCCTTTCCACATTTCATAAGGAGTTTTCCCTACTTCTTTCAGTGGTACCTTATTTAAAAGGTAATAAGCTGATAAAACAGCTTCTCCCCACATATTCTGAGGTAAGCCAGAGCTGATTAACATAGCGTTCATCATCTCTTTTAAGGTACGATTTTTCCGTTCTGCAATCCCATTGGATTGAGGTGAATAAGGAGCTGTGATTTGATGTATGATTCCATTTTGTTCACAAAGTGATTTGATGAGCGGAAAATATATCAATATTTACCGCCCCTTTAACTTAATATTTTGTTTAGTTTCTCGAGTTTGATGAACGTTTTGACGTGTTTTAGTTTATTTTGCAGATAAAATAATATCGGATCTCAATGAATTCATTTAGGACGAAATATGGGTCAAATAAGGGCAATTATTGGACTTGATATTTTAATTTTGGAGATTGGAAACTTGAAAGGGCGTTTTTGACGAAGTGCAGTTTTGGAAATTCCAGTTTTGCGCATCTGTGGTATTTTGGGCATAACTGTTTACTCGGATATCGGATTGAGCTGATTCAAGTTCCAGATTAAAGAAGACTCAAATATCTACAGCTGTGAAAGACAAAATAATTTCTAATTCTAACGATTTCATACCCGAAATTGATGAACCATCCAGAAGTGTGTTGTGTGTAATTATTAAAGTCACTTTCAATCATTTTCAAAGCAAAAAAATAAATAAATAATAAAAATTATCAAATCATCACCAAACATGATAAGAGATTAGTGGAGCAATTAATAATGGATTTTTTGGAACAATTAGTGGAGCAATTAATAATTGATTTGGTGGATGATTTGATGGAGGCAAAATTTTGCCTATAAATATCAAGCCATTTCATTTGTAAAATTCATACTTTCTTCTAAGGAATTCCTTAAGAATACTAAGAAGATTGTATCTTGTTTGTTTATTTACACTTTCAGTAATTAATTTCCGCTTTCGCACTTTCTTTTCTTTACTTTTCAGTTTTTACTTTCCGCAATTTACTTTTACGCACAGTACTTTTCTTTCTTTAATTTTCAGTTTTTACTTTTCAGTAATTTACTTTCAGCAATTTACTTTTCATCAATTTACTTTCAGCAATTTACTTTTCAGTAATTTACTTTCAGCATTTACTTTCAGCATTTAATTTTCAGTATTTAATTCCAGCATTTACTTTCAGCATTTACTTTTCAGTATTTAATTTTCAGTATTTAATTTTCAGTATTTTACTTTATGTCTTTTATTTTATTTAAGTTTTTTTACTACCCGTAAATATGTGTCGTAACTAAGCCAGTTATCTGGGGTTGTGATGAAATCCAATATCACCGGTTTATAAGGGGTTAAATTATAGTTTGGGTAATTTAAAGGTTTACTTATTAAGTCTTAAGCTTAATGCGCCTTGTTAATTGGGCACTAATAAGATTGATGTGGTAAATCTAAAATAAACTTGACAAAGGAATTTTAGGTTTCAGCCTTAGACTTAATAGCCCACGATCTTCCTTGAGGATAGATAACCCTTTAATAGATTTCCTTACAGGATAGACATATACCTGTCGGGCGGGGATAGCCATAATTGGAACTTAAACTTAATGAATCCAGATAATTTGGTTGACATAGACATATGGTTCAATTGGGTTAAACTGGGTATTTGCGTCTGACCATCGACAGAGGCTTTTCCATAATTTAATGTTCCAGGTTAGTAAACCGATTTATTACACAAACATAAAATAACCACTTCTTTTAAAATGATATTGGAAGAAATCACAACCCTAGATAGTTTTTAATATTGAATTTTCTTAAAATCTACTTTCGAACAATTTTATTTACTTGTTTTTAATTTAGAATCATCACCATTTCAAATCAATCAAACAACCTGTTAGATACTAGTAATCATTTGACCTCATAAAATTAATAGATTAGATATTAAGTCCTCGTGGGATCGATATTTTTATACTACTTGAACGATACGTGCGCTTGCGTTATACGTGTGTGTTTACGCCGGTCATAATTCAAAAGGAAAAACATACCCACCACCACGATCACTTCTTAACTCCTTAATTCTTTTATTCAGTTGGTTTTCAACTTCATTCTTATAGAGAACAATTTCTCTATAGCTTCGTCTTTGCTTTTCATCAAATACACATAGCAAAATCTTGTGCAATCATCAATAAAGGTAATAAAATATTTATTACCGTCTCTCGATTGTATTGAATTAAAATCACATACATCAGTATGAATTAGATCAAGTGGTTCAGAGTTTCTTTCAATATTATGAAAAGATGATCTAGTTAGTTTTGCCTCAACACAAGTATCACACTTATGTCTGTTATCAATTTTAAAATTGGGAATGTGATTCATGTTAATTAATTTCCGTAATGAATTAAAATTAACATCTCCTAATCTACCATGCCATAGATTAGAGTACTCAACAATATAAGCAGAAGAACTAGCTTTATTGATATTCTTGGGTTTAACAACCATTACATTGAGCTTAAAAAGCCCATCAGTTACATACCATTTTCCCACATACATCCCATTTTTAGTCAAAACTACTTTATCAGACTCGAACACCATCCGGAATCCATGCTTGTTCAGAAGCAATCCAGACACAAGATTCTTTCGTATTTCTGGTACATGCAGAACATTGTTCAGAGTCAACTCTTTCCCAGAGGTCATCTTCAGAATCACCTTTCCTTGACCTTCAATCTCAGATGTTGTTGAATTTCCTATGTATATTTTTTCCCCATTGCCAGCAGGCTCAAATGAAGAAAACATGCTCTTGTCCGAGCACACATGTCGAGTGGCACCAGTATCAATCCACCACTCTCTTGGGTTAGAACCCACCAGATTCACTTCAGAAACCACAGCAGAAAGGTTAATGTCTGAAACATCTTGAGTCATGTTTTCCAGCACATTAACCTCTTGTTTCTTTTTCTTCTTTGGCAGTCTGCACTCAGAAGACTTGTGACCCATTTTGTCACAGTTGAAGCATCTTCCTTGAAATTTTGATTTCTTGGAAACTCCTTCTTTAGGGCCCATCTTTGACCCTTTGTTCTTGAGGTTCTTGTTCCTATGGCCATGTTCAACAACATTTTCCTTGGCCTCATGAGATATTCCTCTCTTGTCAGATACTCGGTTATCTTCCTCAATTTTGAGCTTAAGAACTAAGTCTTCAATGCTCATTTCTTTTCGCTTGTGCTTTAGATAATTCTTAAAATCTTTCCAACCAGGTGGTAGTTTCTCAATTATCGAGGCTACTTGGAAGGTTTCACTTAAACTCATTCCCTCAGCATGAATTTCTGCTAGAATAATCTGCAGTTCTTGTAATTGGCTTATCACAGTTTTGGAATCCACCATCTTAAAATCTAATAATCGGCCTACGAAAAATTTCTTAGTACCGGCATCCTCAGTTTTATATTTCCGATCTAAAGATTCCCAAAGCTCTTTTGTTGTTTTCATTCCGGCGTACACACCGTACAAGGAATCACTTAGCCTATTCAGCACATAATTCCTACATAGGAATTCAGAATGTTTCCAAGCGTCGATCGCACTGATCACTTGGATGTCAATCTCACCCTCCGCGGGTACAGGAGCATCTTCCTTTAGGAACTTCACAAGGTTCAAATAACATATTCTCTTGCCACCTTTTGAAATTCTGACCAGTGAATTTTTCAGGTTTTTCAGCAACAGGATTGACATGGCTCACATGTCCAACAGGTTGACTAGCCATAGAGGCAGCAACACCTTGGCCAGCCCCAGAGTCTGCCAGATTAAGCCCAGAGGCTGAAGCATGTTGGCCAGCCGAAGAGGCTGCCACAGCACTTTGGCCAGCCGAAGAGGCTGCCATATTTGGATCAACTGTGTTTGGACTGATTTTCATATTCATAGAACGAATTTGTTTTAAGACTGTAATAAAAGTATAATCAAATACAATGATTGGTAGTTACAAGGAAATCCGAATTAGGCTTAATTTTCAGCCCAACAGACCCTCTCGGCAGACCCTGAAATCAGACCCTGACGTCAGACCCACAGAGCAGAGGCAGACGCTGACGAGTAGAGGCAGACGCTGGCGAGCAGAGGCAGACGCTGGCGAGCAGAGGCAGAGGCTGATGAGCGGACCCTCACGAGCGGACCCTGAAATCAGGCCAAATCTTCACTATTCAGAGGCTTGTTGATGTCAACAATATCCTTAAAACAAATTCGTCCCCTACCGAAGGTGCAGTAGAACGTGAGACGATTGTTTCCAAGATACAACGGAAACCGAACGAGTATGGGCACCACCAAAACCCGTTACCAACGAACTACAAAAATATTTGAACTCTTACCAAACAAAACAAATAAAACTGAGGATGATTGTTTTGCCAAAACCGAAAGCTGTATGTTGTGTATATTGTGTATATTCAAAACGAAAATATTGCATGCATGCCTTTTTTATAGAAGGACAATAAATACGCCATTTATCACTCATTAATGAGACCTTTCGATTGAAGTACCAAATTAATTAATGGAATTAATTAATTTTTATGAAACACTTCAAAAGGTTTGGAAAAAAAAAGACATCCAAAAATTGGCTGGGCCGGGCCCGCACATTTTTGGTCCGGCATTCGTGTACGTAGGACGCGCTGGTGCACACGAGCCAAGCCTGTTCGGATTTTGGTTTGCACCCCCTGCGCGCGCACGTAGAGAGAGCCTCTATCCTTATAACACTTACCCATCTACATATGAGTAATATATATAAGCAAGAAAAAATCCCTCTATAGCTTTCCCATATGGGACAAGCACATTTCCCTTTATTTTCCAACACCAATGGGTGAACTTTTAGTAACAATTTCTCATTCACCCAAGTATCATTTTAAGCATATGAATATACCATTTCAAACTACTCACGGAGGAGTATCCGAATCATTCATAAACAACCACTAACACGAAGTGGATCATGCTTAAAATTGTGCCTCAAAATGCTTATTCATAAGCATTTTCCAACAGTTTTGTTGTTGTTATATTATTTCAATTTGTGTGCTTTTTATTTTTATCAAAAGTAATCTCCAAATCCCTCCTTTTCTTACAGCACACGTTTTTTATCTTTAAAAAGATTTGTTTCTTTTGATAAATTTTGATCAAATCAAATTGTTATCAAGCAAATCCATTTAAGGATTTAATTTTAATTTCAAAATAAAATCAAAATAAAATCCTTTAATATTTATCTCATAATTTATTAAAGATAATTCATTTAAAAAATAATAATTTCAAAATTTCAACTTTTGAAAAATTATCTTATTAAATTAAAATTTAATTAATCAAATTAATTAAATATTAATTTTCATAAATTAATAAATAGATACATTATCTATTAATAAATATATTAAGACAACATTTGTCATAATTTCCAAACATGAGCTTTATGGAATAATTAGAGTGTAAAATAATTCATAATTATTT